>JAGFNQ010006149.1:56595-80784 GCA_024364735.1 Boesenbergia rotunda | reverse complement strand
TCTCGTCCCAAGGACCTCTCCAAGGTCAGCCACCACACACACGTTACTCAGCACCGCCTCGTCGCCTTCCTTCAGAATTGCTTGCCTTTACCTTTACCTGCAGCAAGAGGAAATGCAACTAATAAGCATAAAGCTTAGCAAGTACTATCTAGCTCACAAAATCTCGAAATGTGCAAGCATGCTTTTTAAACAATTTGAAATCACATGAGATATTTTTATGCTTAAAGGAAACACTAAAACATGTATAACTCTAAACATGCATACTCAAGCATTAATAAGTCTTAACTCATTTTTTCTTGGCTTAACTTGAAACTTTAGCAATTCTTTAACTTTAAATCTTTCTTTAACTTTTAGGAAACATCCTTAAACTTTAGAAAACTTTGCTACAGCATATACTTGAAAATAATAACTCACTTCGATCCACTTAAGACGTAAGTACCATCTTATGCGCGTTCCCTAAAAGGTTGGGGTAGCGAGCCGCCAATCCTAATAGAGCAGACCTTGGTCTACCAGGGCCAAGACCTTGGAATTGGACACCTGGATTTCTTTAACGACGCCCTTGGACGCCGGGTACTGGCCTTAGAAAATAAAATAGCTTTTCTCTCTTTTCTTTCCTATCTTTAAATGCCTTGACATTTTATCGAGCACCTTGTGTGCCCAAATCCCTAAGTCTTGACTTTTGGGGATTTCGTAAGGCCTTGGCCTTCTCTTTTCTTTTTCTTTATCTTTCTTTTCTTTTCTTATAGATTTCTTAGACCCTAAACTCACATAGGATACTCTATCAAATATATATAAGCATATAATGAACTAAGATCACATGCAAAATCTTAAACTAAAAGTAAATATCTCCTTTAAAACTTTTAAGGGAAAATTCTTGCGGAAAACCGCCTCTTACTGCAGGTGAGCAATACTTACATCGATATCTTGGACTGACAACCAAGAACGGCGTCGGAGGTTTCGGAGAAACTCGGAGTCTCGGAGATTTCTTCGCGCTCACGCGTTCCTCTCGTCGCGGGGATCCCGAATATCGGAAAATCTCTCGGAGAAGAGCCTTGGCCGACCACCGGAGGAAAGCCCTAGGCTTGGTGTGGTTGGCGTGCGCACAAGAGAGGAGAGGGATCGGGCGGAACTTGAGATCTCGATGAACCGTTCGCGCCTACGCGTTCCTCTCGTCGAGACGAACGAAACGCTCCGCACTCCTTGGTTCTCCCTTGGCCGGCGCCCCCTTAGAAGAGGAGAGGAGGTGGTGTGGTTTCGCCCAAGAGAGGAGAAAGAGGGGGCGGCGTGCGTGAGATTGGGCGAGGAAGGGTTTAGTTGAGAGAAAAAATAAAATTTTCTCTCTTTAACTATCTATTTATACTTAGGGTATTTAAGTCCAACTTATAACTTAACTTAATATCTCTCTATCTTCTTTCAGCACACCCCTGCTGGGGCTCCTGGTTAACCCGACCAACTTAAGTCGTTGGTCCCATGGGAGGTCTCGGGTTCAAAACTCGTCCAGGCAACTTTTTGCCGAAAACTCTATTTCTTTTAATAAAATACTAAACGGACTCGGAAAATTCCATAAAAATATTCTAAAAATTCCTAAAAATATCTAGAATATTTCTAAACATTTTTAATTAGTTCTAAGGACTTTAAGAACTTCAATATGGAAATTTCGGGGCGTTACAATCCCCCATACCTAATAATAAGTTCGTCCTCGAACTTAAAATAATTCTGGATATCTTTCTCTCATGCTGTCTTCACGTTCCCAAGTAGCTTCCTCATGCTTTTGATTCTGCCAGATGACCTTCACTAGTGGCACTTTTTTATTTCTTAATCTTTTAACTGCTTTGTCCATTATCTGTGTCGGTCTGCTCTCATAGCTAAGATCTTCTTGGATCTGTACTGACTGAGGCTGAATCACTTGGCTAGGATCGTGAATACACTTCTTTAGCATAGAGACATGAAATGTACTATGGATAGCTCACATATCCTCTGGTAAGTCCAGCTCATATGCTACCTTACCAACCCTCTTTATGATCTTGTAGGGTCCTATGTAGCGAGGACTTAGCTTGCCCTTTTTTCCAAATCTCATCACTCTTCTTCATAGGAGCGACCTTGAGGAATACTGAATCTCCAACTTGGAATTCTACTGGCCTACGGCGTGTGTCAGCATAACTTTTCTGTCTACTTTGGGCAGTCTCAATCCTCTGGCGGATCGTCTGGATAGCCTGAGTGGTCTCATCTACTAGCTCAGTCTGGCTGCCTATTTCTGACTCCGTCTCTTTCTTTTCACCAGCTTCTTGCCAACATATGGGTGATCTGCATTTTCTGCCATACAATGCCTCATAAGGTGCCATCCTGATGGTGGCCTGATAGCTATTGTTGTAGGCAAACTCAACTAAGCACAGAAATTTGCACCAACTACCTTTAAAGTCCAACGCACAAGCCCTGAGCATGTCTTCTAAAATCTGATTTACTCTCTCTGTTTGTCCATCTGTCTGGGGATGGAAAGCTGTGCTGAACTGAAGTCTGGTGCCTAGGGCGTCCTGAACACACCTCCAAAAATGGGAGATGAACCGCCCATCTCTGTCAGAAACGATCGACTTCGGAACTCCGTGAAGCCTGATCACTTCTTTCACGTACAACTGTGCTAACTGCTCTATCGAATGCGATAACTTGATGGCTAGGAAGTGGGAAGACTTGGTCAATCTGTCCACTATCACCCATATTGCATCGTGTCCATGGGTGGTCCTTGGTAGACCTATGATAAAATCCATGGATATCTCTTCCCACTTCCACTCTGGAATGGGAAGAGGCTGCAGAACTCCTCCTGGTCTCTGGTGCTCTGCTTTGACTCTCTGGCAGGTCAAGCAGGTACTGATATATCTGGCCACGTCTCGCTTGAGTCCAGACCACCAGAACCTTTGCTTCAAATCTTGGTACATCTTGGTAGAACCAGGATGCATAAAGTACGGGGTACTGTGAGCTTCTTCTAAAATATTCTTTCTTAGTTCCTCATCATTGGGGACGCAAAGGCGGTCTCCAAGATAGAGGATGCCACTATCTGATACTCGAAACTCTAAATTTTCTGCCTCTTGGATCTCCTGCTTGATCTTCTGGATCTCTGGGTCTTGACTTTGCTTTCTTTGTATATCTATAAGTAGGGTTGACTCTAGAGTCAATGCAGAAAGTTGCCCAATTATTACCTCGACTCTAAAATCCTTTATTTCTTTCTGAAGTGGTGGAGACAGTGATGATAGGGACATCAGTGCTGCACAGGATTTTCTGCTCAGTGCATCTGCCACTTTATTAGCTTTACCTGGGTGGTAGAGGATTTCACAGTCATAATCTTTGACCAACTCTAGCCACCTACGCTGCCTCATATTCAGATCATTCTGAGTGAAGAAGTACTTCAAACTCTGATGGTCTGTGAAGATTCTGCACTGCACTCCATACAGGTAGTGTCTCCAGAGCTTCAGTGCAAAAACCACAGCTGCTAGCTCAAGGTCATGAGTGGGGTAATTCTTCTCATAGTCCTTGAGCTGTCTGGAGGCATATGCAATTACTTTGCCGTCTTGCATGAGGACAGCTCCAAGGCCCATCTTGGATGCATTACTGTAGATGTCAAAGGCCTTGTCACTCTCTGGAACAGTCAGGATGGGAGTACTAGTCAATCTTTTCTTCAGTTCTAGGAAGCTGTGCTCGTATTTATCTGACCACTCAAACTTCTGATTCTTTCTGGTCAGGGCTGTGAGTGGAGAGGCTATTCTGGAAAAGTCCTCCGCAAATTTTCTGTAATATCCTGCCAGGCCTAAGAAGCTTCTGATTTCACTGGCATTCTTGGGTCTACACCAGTTGCTGACTGCTTCTATCTTGGCTGGATCAACTTGAATGCCTTCTTTGGATACAATGTGACCTAGGAAGGCCACCTGATCTAGCCAAAACTCACACTTTGAGAATTTTGCATAGAGCTTCTCCTGCTGAAGGATCTGCAGCACTATCCTCAAGTGTGTAGCATGGTCCTCTGGAGTCTGTGAGTATATGAGAATATCATCAATAAATACAATGACGAATTTATCAATATACTCCCTGAAGATGTGGTTCATCAGCTCCATGAAGACTGCTGGAGCATTGGTTACTCCAAAAGGTATCACTACAAATTCGTAGTGGCCGTATCTTGTCCTGAAGGCCGTCCTGGGGATGCCACTTTCTTTAACCTTTAGCTGATGATACCCAGAACGCAGATCTATCTTCGAGAACATTGTAGCCCCTTTGAGTTGATCAAATAAGTCATTTATTCTAGGAAGGGGTACTTGTTCTTGATGGTTACCTTGTTCAGAGCTCTGTAGTTTATGCACAGACGCATAGACCCATCCTTCTTCTTGACGAAAAGCACAGGAGCTCCCCAGGGTGAATGACTCGGGCGAATGAAGCCCTTGTCTAGTAGCTCCTGGAGTTGCTCTTGTAATTCCTTCAACTCTGCTGGAGACATACGATATGGGGCCTTCGAGACCGGACCGGTACCTGGTACTAGCTCGATCTCGAATTCCACTTCTCTGCTGGGAGGTAGTCCAGGTAGTTCTTCTGGGAATACTTCTGGATACTCACAGACTACCCGTACATCCTCCTGCTTGCGCTCTTCCTTTGCTTCTATGTCCACTATGCGTGCAAGAAAACCAGCACACCCTTGTTCTAGCATCTGGTGGGATGCCAAGGCTGAGAGGAATTTCTGAGTCTTCCTCCTTGGGGCTCCTTGAAATTCAAACGGTGGTTCTCCTTCTGGACTGAAAACCACCTTCCTCCGGCGACAGTCCACTGAAGCGCTATACTTACTGAGGAAATCCATGCCCAGTATGACGTCGAAGTCTTGCATCGCAAGGACTATTAGATCGACATATAGCTCTCGGTCTGAAATCGTGATTGACACAGCCCGGAGTCTCTGGGTGGATTCCATGATTTCCCCTGAAGGGAGAGTTGTCAGGAATCTGGACTCCCAACTCTCTGCAGGCACCTGTAACTTACTAGCAAAAGGTACTGATACGAAAGAATGGGTCGCCCCAGTGTCAAACAGTGTAGTAGCTAAATGCTGAAAAATAACTATTTGACCTGTTACGACCGTGGAGGCGCTGACAGCTTCTTCCTTCGTGAGGGAAAAGACTCTGGCATTGGTTGAAATGGGTGCTGCTTCCAACCTTCCCTGACTGATCTGAGGTCCCTCCAGTATAGTAGGCATGTAATGTAACTGAGGCTTGCCTCCATACTGTACGGACTGCTGAGGAAGTACCTTAAACTTGTTTGGGCAGTCTTTGGATCTGTGTCCCTCTTGTCCACATGAGTAGCATCCAGTTACACCCAAAAGGCATGCTCCTGGATGGGTCCTCCCACACTTAGGACAAGGTGGATACCTAGCTTGCTTGTTCTCTGGGTTTCCTTTTTGGCTGCCAGGCCACTGCTTCCTTTTGTGGTTCTTGTTCTTCCAGTTCTGGTTATTTAGCTGAGGCTTCTGGCCTCCCGTTGTCTTGTTCTCAATCAGGACTGGCTTCTGCTGTGTTTGTTGTGCCTTGATGCTATTCAGATAGTGCTATGAGATTAGAGCACTACTGACCAACTCCTCACTGGTCTGGGGTCGGTGCGTCCCCTGTTCACGTTGAGTGCTATTTCCGGGCTCAGCATGTGGAGCATCAGTCTGACTCGCTCCTTCTCTGTGCTGACTAGCTCTGGGCAGAGGCGAGCTAGCCTGTTGAACTTCGCGACTGCTTCTCCCACTGGTAGGTTACCTTGTCTGAACTCCATGAAGTCCTCGTAGTGCTTGTTGGTAACCCGCATGTGGAAGAACTCCTCATAGAACTCTTGCTCGAAATCTGTCCAGCTCATCTGGTTGACTATCCTCTTACTCTTGACCCGCTCCCACCACATACGAGCATCTCCAGTTAGGCAGAAGGAGGCACATTTGACCTTCTCGACTTCTGGCCAGTCAAGAAGCTCCATTGTGCTCTCTAAAGTCTTGAACCAAGCCTGGGCATCCCAGGGCTCAGTCGTGCCTGAGAAGCTTTCAGGTTTCAGCCTCTGCCACTGGACGAGGTATGCTTCTTGTCTTCGGTTCACAGCAGGGGTCTCCTGTGTGACTGGTGGAACTTCAGCCACCACTGGAGTTCCCATTCCTGCTGTGGGTGGTGTAGGGGGCACTGGGTGCTGATTTGCCATCAGTGTGGCGATGGTCTTCTGTTGCTCTGAAATCTGAGCTTGCATTTGAGCAATGACTGCCATCAGGTTTGGCTGTTCTGTGCCAGGCTCATTGTTATCTGGAACTGGAGTGTTGTTCCTTGCATTAGGAGCTCGGCCTCTTCTTGCCATCTAATAATGCATAAGGGAACAAGAAATCACTACTACATCTCTAGGTATAAACTTGTCTTCTTACTTAGTAACCTAACATCCATTCTAGGGATTAAACATGATTCCGTGATACTAAGGTATTAAACATGCTTCCTTATTCTATGCACATATGAGTAAGTACTTAAGCATTTCTCTATACTGTAATTAAATAAAGGAGCAATAGAAAAACTGAAACTTAAAACTTTCTTACTTGAAGACGGCAAGGTTGATGCTGATGTGTGTGTGATGCTGGAGAATGGGAACTGCTCTGATACCAACTGTAGCGACCCGCCTTCTCTACCTTAGACGGACCGTTACTTTGTCTACTTCTTGACTCTAATGCAACGACTAAAATTGCGGAACTTTCTTTAACTTTTTTTTTGTATTTAAATCTATCTAAGAATGATATTCTAACTTTAATAGTCATGCATTTAAACTCATCACACAAGGTTCTATAATATTACAAGAGCATTATGGAATATGAATGCAACTTTTCTAAGCATATTTAAAGAAATAAAAACTTAATTCCAAAGGAGACTAACAACATCTTGGCACATGCATCAAATAGCTACATCAAAGTATCGATATTCAAAACTACTCACGCTCATACTCATCCAATGCAATCATAAGGATATGTACACTAAATAGAATGACATGGAATCTTTACTTGTGGTTTTAAGACATGCAAAATATCTAAAACGCAAATACTTGGATAAATTCTCTGTGATCTAACTTAAACTAAGAATCTGTAATAAATGCACTTTAAGTCTTTTATTTATCTCGTCCCAAGGACCTCTCCAAGGTCAATCACCACACACACGTTACTCAGCACTGCCTCGTCGCCTTCCTTCAGAATTGCTTGCCTTTACCTTTACCTGCAGCAAGAGGAAATGCAACTAATAAGCATAAAGCTTAGCAAGTACTATCTAGCTCACAAAATCTCGAAATGTGCAAGCATGCTTTTTAAACAATGTGAAATCACATGAGATATTTTTATGCTTAAAGGAAACACTAAAACATGTATAACTCTAAACATGCATACTCAAGCATTAATAAGTCTTAACTCACTTTTTCTTGGCTTAACTTGAAACTTTAGCAATTCTTTAACTTTGAATCTTTCTTTAACTTTTAGGAAACATCCTTAAACTTTAGAAAACTTTGCTACATCATATACTTGAAAATAATAACTCACTTGGATCCATTTAAGACGTAAGTACCATCTTATGCGCGTTCCCTAAAAGGTTGGGGTAGCGAGCCGCCAATCCTAATAGAGCAGACCTTGGTCTACCAGGGCCAAGACCTTGGAATTGGACACCTGGATTTCTTTAACGACGCCCTTGGACGCCGGGTACTGGCCTTAGAAAATAAAATAGCTTTTCTCTCTTTTCTTTCCTATCTTTAAATGCCTTGACATTTTATCGAGCACCTTGTGTGCCCAAATCCCTAAGTCTTGACTTTTGGGGATTTCGTAAGGCCTTGGCCTTCTCTTTTCTTTTTTTTTTATCTTTCTTTTCTTTTCTTATAGATTTCTTAGACCCTAAACTCACATAGGATACTCTATCAAATATATATAAGCATATAATGAACTAAGATCACATGCAAAATCTTAAACTAAAAGTAAATATCTCCTTTAAAACTTTTAAGGGAAAATTCTTGCGGAAAACCGCCTCTTATTGCAGGTGAGCAGTACTTACATCGATATCTTGGACTGACAACCAAGAACGGCGTCGGAGGTTTCGGTGAAACTCGGAGTCTCGGAGATTTCTTCGCGCTCACGCGTTCCTCTCGTCGCGGGGATCCCGAATATTGGAAAATCTCTCGGAGGAGAGCCTTGGCCGGCCACCGGAGGAAAGCCCTAGGCTTGGTGTGGTTGGCGTGCGCACAAGAGAGGAGAGGGATCGGGCGAAACTTGAGATCTCGATGAACCGTTCGCGCCTACGCGTTCCTCTCGTCGAGACGAACGAAACGCTCCGCACTCCTTGGTTCTCCCTTGGCCGGCGCCCCCTTAGAAGAGGAGAGGAGGTGGTGTGGTTTCGCCCAAGAGAGGAGAAAGAGGGGGCGGCGTGCGTGAGTTTGGGCGAGGAAGGGTTTAGTTGAGAGAAAAAATAAAATTTTCTCTCTTTAACTATCTATTTATACTTAGGGTATTTAAGTTCAACTTATAACTTAACTTAATATCTCTCTATCTTCTTTCAGCACACCCCTGCTGGGGCTCCTGGTTAACCCGACCAACTTAAGTCGTTGGTCCCGTGGGAGGTCTCGGGTTCAAAACTCGTCCAGGCAACTTTTTGCCGAAAACTCTATTTCTTTTAATAAAATACTAAACGGACTCGGAGAATTCCATAAAAATATTCTAAAAATTCCTAAAAATATCTAGAATATTTCTAAACATTTTTAATTAGTTCTAAGGACTTTAAGAACTTCAATATGGAAATTTCGGGGCGTTACATAGAGTTGGATCACCCACAATTTGATCGGTTGGGTGACTGAGTCTGGGTTTTTTGGTTCTTCTAGAGCTTAGTTCAGCCTCGGGTCCGACTGGTCGCTTTGATTCAGCTCTTTGGGCTGGTACATTTGTTGGTTCGATACTTGGTTCAGTTGATTCATTAATTGTTTCAATGTTTAGTTCGTTTAAAGGTTCAATTAAGGGTTCAATAGTTTGTTCATTATTTTCTTGGTCAGAGTTTGATGAAGTTAAATCTGGATTATTAGATGTTGAGTTGATTTCTTCGTCAAAAATTAAGTTTGTTGTTTCTTCAATTTTCTTAGTTTGTTTGTTGTAAACTCTATAGGCTCTACTTGTGGTTGAGTATCCTAGGAAGATACCTGGGTTTGACTTGGACTGAAATTTTCCTAAATAGTCTTTGGTGTTTAGGATATGGACTTTGCATCCAAAGACCCTTAGGTAGTGTAGGTTTGGGAGTCTATGGTAGTACAGTTCATAGGGGGTTTTGTTGTGTCGCTTGTTAATCAAAACCCTATTTTGGATATGACAAGCCGTACTAATCGCTTCTGCCCAAAATTGGTTTGCTAGATTAAATTCGTTGAGCATAGCCCTAGCGGCTTCTTGTAATGTTCTATTCCTTCGCTCGACTATCCCATTTTGTTGGGGGGTTCTAGGACATGAAAATTCATGTAAGTACCCATTTACCTTACAGAATTCCTCGAATCGTTGATTTTCAAACTCTCCCCCGTGATCACTCCTAAGTCTTTTAATTTTAGTGTCGTTTTGATTTTCAATTAGTTTACAGAATTCATTAAATAAGTTTAGGGTTTCATCTTTGGTTTTTAGAAACCTAACCCAGGTAAACCTAGAGTAATCATCAACTATTACTAAGCAGTATCGGTTCCCGCTTAGTGACTTGGCTCCATGTGAATCAAAAAGGTCAAGGTGTAGGAGCTCAAGGGTAGTTTGGGTTAAATCAGATTGGGTTAGTTTGTGATTGGATTTGGTTTGTTTACCTTGATTACATGATTCACATATTAGGTTTTCATTATTTTTAATTTTGGGAATACCTTTGATTATGCCAAGTTGGGTAATTTTTGAGATAGTTCTTAGATTAGTATGACCTAATCTCCTATGCCAGAGGTTTGATTGTTCTAATTGTGTTAACATACATTTGGGTACAAGGGGAAGGTTTATAGTGTATACATTATTTTTCCTAGTGCCCTTAAGCATGATTTCTGAGTCTTGTACATTTCTAATCAGGCAGTTAGAATTGTTAAAAGTAACTATATAACCAGAATCACATAACTGACTTATGCTAAGCAGGTTAAAATTAAAGTTTTCAACCAATAGAACTTTCTTAATAATGAAATCGGATTTAAGTTCAATATTACCTGACCCAATTACCTTGAGTGTAGCATTATTGCCAAATGCCACTGAGCCTAGGTTTTTGAACTTGAGCTTGGTGAACTTCAATTTATCTCTAGTCATGTGTCTGGAGCAACCGCTATCCAACATCCATTGGTCCAAATCTTTATGTTCCTATACATAAAGAGTTTTCTTGATTTGGATCCAATTAGAGTTAGGAATAGCTTAAACTGAGTTTCACTGCCTAATCTGTCTCACCCAAATCTAGGGTTTTCAATCACATTAGCCTTATAGGTTTCGTGAGACAGGTTTTGATAGTTAATATTATTTTAAAAATTTTGATTAATTTTGAAAACAATTAAATTTTTTGAAAACTTAATTAATTTTAAAAACAGTTAAATTTTGAAAACTTAATTAATTTTGAAATTTGTGAAAAAGATGTTTAAATCTACAAATAACTGAAATTTTGTATTAGATTCGAATTTGACAAAAAATAATTTGAATTTGAATTTCAAAAATTGGCTTCCAGGTCTTGGCGAGGCACTAGGCCTTCTTTGGCCGTAGCCTTATGGGATCATCCACCCTTTCCTTGACAAAGCCTTTTAATAAAATTTCATTTTCAAAAATTCTTTGAAAAATTTCTGGTCTAACTAGTTTGAGTCTTGGATCGGTAGCTTCGGCTAGTTCCGCCAAATTGGCTTCCCTAACGTACTATCATCTCACCTCCACCCAATACTATGTTGTCAAGTTTCAGTTAAGTTTGTTCAGTCCTTAACTAACCATTCCTAAATCTAAGCATGGTAAATTGCAGGAATTTTAAATAAACAATCAATCAAGCAATTGCAATCAAGGATTAAATTTTTATCTAATAATGAATATTGTTTTCAGTTTGGCTCCCCCTGGACTAAAGCCACGGTGATGGTTAGGTAAGATGTGAATCTTGTCCTTGGGGATCCAATACTGATTTGATCCAGTCGGTTTGTTCAGGCATAATTTAGGTACCCATGCCTGAATTTTACCTCTGGACTGATTCAGTACAGCAAAGTAAGATCATTGCCGGGATTTGGTTCTATAGCCCAGTCCGGATCGATTTAGAACTGATTTCTGTTTTCCAAGGATCATGTCAAGACCCTTGGAACCAGATGTAAATCGTTCTAAAGCTGATCTAAGATCCTTAACCTAAGTTTTCAGGGAGGAGTTCTCCTTTTCAAGTTTTTCAACTTGAGTAGGAGTTCCTTCCTGAACCTTCTCGGTTAAGGTTTTAGAGTCAGCTCCCTCTTTCAGGAGTTTTACTTCCTGTCGGAGGGATTCGACTCGGAGTTTGGCTTTTGCTAAATCTCGAGAAAGAAATGAAATTAATTCAGTTAATTGACATCTATTGAAACCAGTTACCTTAATTTCGCCGTCTTCTGTAAAGGTCAGCTCGTCGTCGTCCTGTTCTGATTCTGACTCAGTCTCGACTTTTTCTGAGGCGGTCAGAGCTAGTAGGTTTGATTGGGGTGCTTCTTCTTCTTCTTCTGAGGAAGATTCGTCCCACGTTGCTTGGAGCGCTTTCTTTCTTCTTGTCTTTAAGTTTGGACATTCTGTCTTGTAGTGGCCCTTCTTCTTGCACTCGTAGCAGGTTACGTTGGGCTTGTTTTTGTCATTCGCGGGTTCAGCTGGTTCATCCTTTCTTCGGCTGATTTTTCGTTTGTTGGTTCGGTTCTTCAGCTCCTTGTAATAGCTTCGGGCTAGTCGGACCAGCTTAGTTTGATCTCCTTCTTCGTCTTCTGAGTCTGAGTTAGACTCGGGTTCAGGTTCAGGCTTCTTCGTTGTTATCCTTCCAGTTTTACCTGCAATGAAAGCAATACCTTTCTCGACCATATTGGTGTTAGTTTGTTCGTGCAGTTCTAGTTCGGAAAACAATTCGTCTAATTTTATTTTCGAAAGATCCCTTGAGACCTTGTATGCATCTACCATAGATGCCCACAAGGTGTTTCTAGGGAAAGCGTTTAAGGCATACCTTATTAAGTCACGGTTTTCAACCTTGTGACCTATAGTGTGAAGACCGTTCATCAACTCTTGGATTCGTGCGTGGAGCTGGGCTGCTGTTTCGTTGTCGGTCATCTTGATGGTGTAGAGTTTGTTCAGAAGCAGATCCCTCTTACTGATCCGAGTATCTGATGTACCTTCGTGCAGCTCGATCAATTTTGCCCACAGCTCCTTCGCACTGTTGAAGGGGCCCACGCGGTTCAGCTCCTCTTTCGTCAATCCGCATTGAAGAGTCTGAGTCGCTTTTGCGTCGGCTTCTATCTTGCACATTAGGGCGTTGTCCCATTCAGAGTAGCTTTGAGGAAGTCCATCGGCGTTTCTGGGGATCTCCAGACCGGACTGGATAATGATCCACATGTCCACCTGAGTTTTCAGGTGGACCTCCATACGGCTTTTCCAGTAGGAAAAGTCTTCTCCACTGAAGAGTGGAGGTCTGGCGGTACTAAATCCCTCTTGCATGGCCATTTGATCTGTATAAAGAAAACTAAAAAAAATATCCCAAGACTTGGTCTTAGATTAGTAGTGCGGGATAAGGATAATAAAATATAAAAAAAAATTTCAAAAAAAATTCGAAAGAGAATAAGAAATAAAGAAAATCCGAAAAACTTTTCAAACTGGTGGTTGCACCAAGTTTGAACTTCCCCGCTCTGATACCACTTGTTGGATCGAGAAAACCGATAGAGGGGGGGTGAATATCGGAAAACTTTCGGATTTGCGTAAAGAGCAATTGCACAGCGGAAGTTAAAAAACACAACACAGAGACACAGTCGATTTTACTTGGTTCGGAGCCTGTGTCGACTCCTACTCCAAGGCCCACGGTCGTTGACCGTTTACTTTGGGCAATTATATATGAAGCGCAATAATCGTTTACAGAATTTAGTTACAAAGTAAGTGCACTAAAATAATAATAACGAATTGCGCTCTTCGTTACCGACGTCCGGAGTGGATTGACTTTTTCGGGGCAGCGGGACATCGTCGGCTCGAGTTGGAATGTTTCCAGAGCAAGGCACGAGCGTAGAAGAGCTTTGAGACGTTGAGAGAACTGATACCTTGAAGCCTTGGTCGAGGGCCCTTTATATAGGGCCAGGGGGCGCCTGAGACGTCAGGGGCGCCCCCCCCCCCACGTGGCAGTTGATCCGCACAATGCTCGGTCAACACTTGATCCCTTTACCTTCGGGATCAGGTTTGACCGGGGCGCCCGGAGCGCATGGGGCGCTCGGATTGACCGGGTCAAACACTTATCAGGCGTCGCTGGCTTCTGGATCGAGGTATGCGCATGGGGGCGCCCGGGACGCAGGAGGCGCCCGGGAGCAGCGGGGGCACCCGGGAGCACGGGGGCGCCCCGCCCAACAGTTGTTCGAAGCCTTCTTTTCTTGATTTGTTTTGTATGCACCATGGGGGCGCCCGGGACTCTCCGGGCGCCCTACTCAGCCATTGCCTCACTCCT
Organism: Boesenbergia rotunda; assembly: GCA_024364735.1. Classification (NCBI taxonomy): domain Eukaryota; kingdom Viridiplantae; phylum Streptophyta; class Magnoliopsida; order Zingiberales; family Zingiberaceae; genus Boesenbergia; species Boesenbergia rotunda. The sequence goes on along the minus strand of JAGFNQ010006149.1, from coordinate 67,135 downwards.
TTGAGGCTTTTTGAGCTGCAGACACACGTTCCTTCGGTCCTGCATCCAGGGTTAGTCCAAAACAACACAGAGCAATATTATATTAATTTTATACAACCTTAGCTGTCTTGGTTCTGACTTTGGTCTCCAAAATGGAGCCCTAGGTCGAACCGACGCCTACTGTTCCCTCGACGGGGAACGCGTCCTCACCTACTCCTCTCGGGAGAATTTACCTGATGCCAACCGTTCATTTGGTTGGACTTTTGCCTGACGGTCCTTTGTCAGGTCTTGGATGCTGGCAGTCCTTCGCCAGTTGCCTAGCAGTCCTTCGCTAGGGCTTTGATACTGGCAGTCCTTCGCCAGTTGCCTAGCAGTCCTTCGCTAGGGCTTGGATACTGGCAGTCCTTCGCCAGTTGCCTAGCAGTCCTTCGCTAGGGCTTGGATACTAGCAGTCCTTCGCCAGTTGCCTAGCATTCCTTCGCTAGGACTTTGTTTCTGGACACTAGAGTGACTTGTTAGAAGACAAGTAAGACTTAACTTTTGACCTCTGTTGCCATTATCAAAATACAGGTTTGACTTGGGTGCATTCTGCACCAACAAAATTTCTTATGAAAATTTATTCCGTTAATTCCGTTAAAAGGGAGACTTAGCTATAGAGAGGCTACTATATAAAGGAACCAAAGGCAAGCCTTGAATTCTAATTAATCAAGAGATTAAGAAGCTCTCTCTCTCCCTTATTCTCTCTCTCTCTAGGGTCGGCGCATCCCCCTCTCTCTCTAGGGCCGGCGCATTCCCCTCTCTCTCTCTAGGGCTGGCGCAACCCCCTAGGGCCGGCGCCATCTTCCCTAGCCGTGAGCCACCACCAAGACGAAGCGGGACGCGTCTCCTTCCTCCCTTCACGGAATCTTAATTTCGTTACTTGGTGGTTAGTTTTCATATCTCTCTCTTGATATTCTAGTTGTGTCTTTGGAGAATTTAGTAGTTCTCGTCGACACAAAACTCGTGGCTTTGCGAAGTCATCCCGAAGAGAACTCGGCGTGGACGCGAATAGAGGCGGAGCTTCCAAGGGACGCTAGGGTTGGATCTCGTCCCTTACATCGAGTTACGCGAGGTATTGAGTAAATTAGTTTACTTTCTGCAAAATTTTAATTTATGATCATGTCCACACATCATAAGGTTGCATGCTAGATACGTGGTTAAAATAATTTGAGAAATTATTTATGCTAATTCTTCCGCTGCACGTAATTATTTTTAAAAGTTATGAACCCGTATCCATGTCAACATGCACCCGGTCCCAACAGTGGTATCAGAGCCGGTTAGTGTTCGACATAATCATATAATTGTTTTGCGGAAAACTTTGTCATGATCTCAATTTTGGAAAATTTTCCAATTATGGAAACTTTCCAATTATGATAAATTTTAGATTTAGGAATTTCAAAGTTTGGAAATCCTCATGAAATTTCGTAAACTTTTGAAATATCCTAGTTTTTGAAATTTTATGATAATTGTGAAAACTTCCCATCTTTGGAAACTTTCCAATTTTGAAAATTACCTATTTTGGAAATTTTCCAATTTTGGAAATATGTAAGTTTTCTTTGTACCAGAAACTTACAATTATTCTGAAAACCTATTATGAAATCTCGCGATTTTGGGCACTTTCTTTCAAGAAAGTCTAGACAAATTTATGGATCATTAATTGACAATTAAATTCGAATTGGTTTTAAATTATTAACAAAATTCTTTATTTTGGATTGAGCCTCGGGGAGCCGTCCAATTTAAAGGTAGTTGTTGTAATTTAATTTCCCATTTTGAATAAAATTGTCATGTTTGATTTGGTTATGCCTCGGGGAGCGGACCAAATTGGATTTACGACAAATTACTTTTCTTTGGATATCTGAGCCTCGGGGAGCCACCCTTAGAAAACAATTTGTTGTAATTAATTAATCCATGAATAAAATATATGATCAAATCTTGGAAATTTGATTTAAGAGGTGATGCTCTACATATTGTTGTCTCCAAAATTAATTAGGAAAATGGTTTCCTATAGAGTTTTCTTAAATGAGATTTTCATGAAAATAATATGCGGTTGAATTAAGGGAATTTGTCTCTTAATTTGATAAGATTTGATTTAGAGAAATCAAAGTCTTAAACATATTATTTCCGAAATTGATTATGACAATTTAGGAAATTGTTTTCCAAAACAATTCCTTAAATAAAGTATGAAATTAGAATTAGAAAATCCGGTTCCTAATTCAATTAATGAGACTTGATAAATTAAGTCACATACATACTTTATTAAGGAAATCGTTAATCATGACATAATTATATGTCATGAATGTGCTTAAAAAGGAAAGGATGAGACCCAAAACCTCTTACAAAATATTAAGGCCAACACCTTCCATTAATATGGTTAGAATCGGAGTTTTGTTTCTCGTTTGGGTTGATGGACACATCCATGCCCGACTTGAACCTCAACATGTTCAAACCATGGAATTAGTTTATGAATAATATAGTTGGAGTCAGAGGTCAATCCTTAGTTTTGGTTGTTGGACACATCCAAGCCTGACTAAATGGTTGAATGAGCTCCAACCATATTAAAACTATTTCTTGATTAATGGGTCAGCCTTAAGCTTGGAGCATCGATTTGTTGTGCCACAGCCAAGGTCGATGTAAAGAGAGGTGAAGTTGGGTGCTATGTATAATGTTGCATACTTGTTAATGAGTTAACAACCCAATGATTTATGCAAACATTCAATTAGTTGATAGCATAAAGTGATAGTTACATATATGTGATATGTAATCGGTATAATTACCTACCTTCATAGCTAAGAAAAACTTAATGGCTACAGCCATGGTTGTTCTTATCTATGGTTGGATATCAACCTATTTCGAGATGTTCCTACGATCTCCCGAATTGATAAGAAGGGTTATTCAATTTGAAAAAATAAATAGGATTTTATTAATGTATGTTGATACATTCTTTATCATTCTTCTCACTCAAACAAATGAGCTCAATATCTCATATTGACTCATTTGAGCATGACTATGCGCTTTTGTAGTCCTACTCGATCAAGGGGCCCACAGATATCACTCTCGCCATATAGGAGGGATAAATCTCATCTACATCACTCATATCCCTCCGTATAATTCATTACATACCCAGTGATCGCCTTTATTGTCCACCCTATTACGGGTGATGTTTGACGATACCAAAGTACATAACTCCTTATGTAGGGAACCGTAGTGACTTCAGGTATAAGGATTATTCATACTAATAGTCATATAAGAAAGTTTATGACATTCATATGACAATCTATGAAATTTTTTCATGACGAGTCAATTCAGTACACATTCTCTAATATATATCCATATGTCAACTTGATATCATATATCCATGACTTATGAGCTCAAGTCATCAATTAACCTACATGTTAGTGTTAGGATCTTACCGTATGCTAGGGGGGGGGTGAATATCACTTTCTCGATTTTCTCTTCCTACAATGTTAGCGTGCGCAAGCGGAAATAACAATAACAAACTCAAACAAACGCTAACACGTCACCTTTACGTGGTTCGGAGATGAAGCTCCTACTCAACGACTGTCCGTAAGGTGGATGATCCCGATCCGTCGGTGGATGACTCCCCGGAAGACCTCTGGCTCGCTCGTGTAGCTCCATGTGGGTGGAGAAACCTCGCCACAAATCAAACAACACTCCTGAGCTCTTAGACTACTAATTGGCCTTTAACTAAAGCAAATTTCGTCAATAACTCTCAGCCAAAACTGAGCCCCTTTAAATAGTGCTCTAGGCTGAGAAGACTGCTACCGCCGACTGGTCCATTACCAGTCGACTGGTCCAACCTAAATTCGACTGTTACAAGCACAACGTTCGAATTTTCAACCACCACCAGTCGACTGCCCCATTAGCAGTCAATTGATCTTTTTGTGGCATATACCAATCGACTGCCTAGACACTAGTCGACTGGTCCACTTCCACACCTAAGGTTTTCCCTTCTAGAGTACATTTCTCTCAGCACTCGAACCCTAGGATTTCCCGAGTATATTTCCCTCAACACTCGAACCCTTACAACCCAGCTGACTCTTCATCGGCAGCCTCGATCTGCTGCCTTCGCGCCCTCTTCGTCTTCGGCTCCCGTCCCTCAAATGCGCACACAATTCCTCGACTTGCCTCTATGCCATCCTTCACGCATGCCTCGAAGTCCGCATCCCTCGGCTCATCGTCCCTGCTCCAGCAGCCTCGACCTGTTGCCTTCAAGCCTTCTTCAACTTTGTCCCTCGTCCCTCAGATGCGCACACAAGCCCTCGGCTTGCCTCTATGTCATCCTTCACGTACGTCTCGAAGTCTGGTTCCCTCGGCTCATCATCCCTGCTATATCCATGGTCCCTCGGATGCATACACAAGCCCACGGCTTGCCTCCATGCCATCCTTCACTGTACCCGAAGCCGTCCAGCTAAGTCCATGTGTATCTTGCAAAACCTGCACACTCAAATACACATATCAAACACTAGGGTGATCCTAACTTAAACCCTTTGTCCAAACATCAAAACATATGGTCACTCCGGATCACAGATTGTCCCAACAATCTCTCCCTTTTTGATGTTTGGCAATACATTTAAGTTAGGGAAAATAAATAACAAATACAATGCTAAAAACCATTTGGACTTACGTTGTCAAGGCTTCACCTTGAACTTACACCACCAATGCATATACAATGCAAACATGAATCCTATCCCAAGGTATCCCCACACCTAACCTCCCCAAGAGTTAGGACTTTTACCAAAATGGATTTTTTAAAACCTCTCCAAGGCTTCCCCTACATTGGACTTACAAAGACTTTTTAAGAACCTCTCCAAGGTTCCCCTTATGCCACCAACTGAGCAATAATGCTCCCCCTTTACCTAAGTTCTCCCTTGACCTAGGATTTCTTGCAAAGACGTGTTTGGTTTCCCACTTAAACTCAACACTTCTCCCCCTTTGCCACACATCAAAAAGACTCCAACAATTTCCCTCCTATTGGATCATTTAATCTCTAATGATCATAAACACAGTGTACTAACCCCCCATAAGATTACACACTTGTTTTACATCATCACGACACCTTCTGATTGCTGAAACACCAATTTCAGCCTTTACCAGTCGACTGCTCCTTGGGCCAGTCGACTGGCACCCTGAAAAATCTAATTTCAGCATTTCTGACCCAAATTCAGAAATGCACCAGAAATTTCACAAATCTTCAAAAATTCCCAAATTTTGTGGGGAGGTTTGTGGTACCCATATCTACTTGGGAAAAATACACCCAACCATGAATCTATCACCAATCCCAAGATTGACATAAAATCCAAAACTAGCTAAATGGTTCAATTGAACCTTGACCTAAAGTCCTAGTTTTGACCTCCTCTTGATATCTCTGCCCATACCAAACTACAATGCATCCCTAGCATTTGTTTACATGGTATTTACACATCATAAACCAACGTTCATGCTATATGACCCCAATATCATATTTTCACGCATGAAACTCAAATCCAATGTGCCAAATCCCTAGGATTGAGACTCCAAATCCATCTCAACATCCTTTGGCACACTCCATGACCCATCTAGACTTTCGAGAGGAATCCTCCCGGGATCCATAACCCATGGGTCCCAACTCGGCTCCTAGAACTTCCCCTTGAGCTCTTAGCCTTAGCCACCTCCCTAGGTGACTCAACAACCACTAGACCACATTGGAGTACCTTCAGTGACTCTTGGTCTACAACACTAACCTTAATCTTGGGCCCCTTGCCCTTAGTTAAGACCTTCATCTTGCTTTTAAATGGCATACCCTTGCTATTTTTGGACTTTCCCTCCTTGTCATAGTTATATGCTACCCTAGCATATTTCTTTTCATTGGCACCGAAGACCTTAAATCGGTATCCTAGACCTGATCTATCATTGTTGGGTTTTAAACCACCCAACACCATACCTAAACCCTTAGATCTAATAGTGAATCTATCTAGGGTTTTCTCTAACCTATCAAGCTTTGCCCTTAAAGCTTGATTTTCCCTTTCTAGGTTCTCAAACCTAGAATCAACATGTCTCCCTTGGACATTCCTAGACCTACCCATTCTAGGCATGTGTCTTCCCTTCTTGGGATTAATGTCTTGGTCCTTAGGTCTAAAGGTCTTGGATTTATCATGATGCATGATTTTCCTAGGGTTTTGATCTACAATATTACCCCTATTCCTATCATTATACCTAAATCCATGATTAATCTTAACAAGCATATAAGAATTTGAAATTGGATTTAAGTTTAAACAAGGAATTACCTTTCCTTTTATCTTTGAAGCTCCCCCTTGACTTGAGCTCCTCTTCTTTTCCAATTTCTTCAAGTGTGCCAATTTCTTGACTTCTCCTTTCTTTGGGCACTTGGTGTGGTGGTGTCCACGCTCACCACACGTGAAGCAAATTATATGGTTCTTATCCTTCTTTGCTTCATCCCTACCACTCATGTTAGTTTTTAAACTATTTGACTTGAGTTTAGGGTGTACCTCCTTTTTCTTACCCAATGGACACTTGTCCTTGTAGTGTCCCTTTTTATTGCACCCAAAGCAAATTATGTGTTCCTTTGACTTTGCTTTGGTGAAGGTGGAGACTTCTTCTTGCTCCGGTATTGAGGATGGTTCTTCCTTCCCTTCAATCCTTGGAGTGGAGACTTCTTATATTTATTCTTCACTTGAGGATGTGGACGATTCTATTTTCTCCTCCTCTTCAGATGTTGAACTTGACTCAACTTCCGATTGGTCCTTCTCCTTCTCTTGGACCAATGACTCCTTTTCCTTGGACTCTTCTTTTCCTTGTCCTTGTGTCGAATTTTCATATAGAGTTATCACCTTTCTCCATAGCTCATATGTTAGTGATATGAGAGAAGTGTCCAATAGAGAATCTAGTAGTTCTCGTCGGTGCAAAACTCGTGACTTTGCGAAGTCATCCCGAAGAGAACTCGGCGTGGACGCGAATAGAGGTGAAGCTTCCAAGGGACGCTACGGTTGGATCTCGTCCCTTACTTCGAGTTACGGCGAGGTACTTAGTAAATTAGTTTACTTTTTACGTAAATTTTAATTTATGATTATGTCCACACACCATAAGGTTGCATGCTAGATACGTGGTTGAAATAATTTAAGAAATTATTTTATGCTAATTCTTCCGCTGCACGTAAAAATTTAAAATTTTACGAACCCGTATCCTTGTCGACATGCACCCGGTCCCAACAGTGGTATCAGAGCCGGTTAGTGTTCGACATAATCCTATAATTGTTTTGTGGAAAACTTTGTCATGATCTCAATTTAGGAAAAATTTTCAATTATGGAAACTTTCAAATTATAATAAATTTTAGATTTATGAATTTCAAAGTTTGGAAATCCTCATGAAATTTCGCAAACGATTGAAATTTTCTAGTTTCTGAAATTTTATAATAATTGTGAAAACTTCCCATCTTTGGAAACTTTCCAATTTTGGAAATTTTTCTATTTAGAAATTTTCCAATCTTGGAAATATGTAAGTTTTCTTTGTACCAGAAACTTACAATTATTCTGAAAACCTATTATGAAATCTCGCAATTTTGGGCACTTTCTTTTAAGATAGTCTAGACAAATTCATGGACAATTAATTGACAATTAAATTTGAATTGGTTTTTAAATTTTCAACAAAATTCTTTATTTTGGATTGAGCCTCGGGGAGCCGTCCAATTTAAAGTTAGTTGTTGTAATTTAATTTCCCAATTTTTAATTGAAATTGTCATGTTTGATTTGGATTGAGCCTCGGGGAGCCGTCCAATTGGATTTACAACAAATTACTTTTCTTTGGGTATCTGAGCCTCGAGGAGCCACCCTTATAAAACAATTTGTTGTAATTAATTAAATCCATGAATAAAATATGTTTGAAGAGGTGATGCTCTTACATATTGTTGTCTCCAAAATTAATTAGAAAAATGGTTTCCTATAGAGTTTTCTTTAATGAGATTTTCATGAAAATAATATGTAGTTGAATTAAGGGATTTGTCTCTTAATTTAATAAGATTTGACTTAGAGAAATCAAAGTCTTGAACATATTATTTCCGAAATTAATTATGATAATTTAGGAAATTGTTTCCCAAAATTCCTTTAATTAAGTATGAAATTGGAATTAGGAAATCCGGTTCCTAATTCAATTAATGAGACTTGATAACTTAAGTCACATACATACTTTATTAAGGAAATCGTTAGTCATGACATAATTCTATGTCATGAATGTGCTTAGAAAAGAAAGGATGAGACCCAAAACCTCTTACAAAATATTAAGGCCTACACCTTCCATTAATATGGTTAGAATCGGAGTTTTGTTTCTCATTTGGGTTGATGGACACATCCATGCCCGACTTGAACCTCAACATGTTCAAACCATGGAATTAGTTTATGAATAATATAGTTGGAGTCAGAGGTCAATCATTAGTTTTGGTTGTTGGACACATCCAAGCCTGACTAAGCGGTTGAATGGGCTCCAACCATATTAAAACTATTTCTTGATTAATGGGTCAGCCTTAAGCTTGGAGCATCGATTTGTTGTGCCACAGCCAAGGTCGATGTAAAGAGAGGTGCAGTTGGGTGCTATGTATAATGTTGCATACTTGTTAATGAGTTAACAACCCAATGATTTATGCAAACATTCAATTAGTTGATAGCATAAAGTGATAGTTACATATATGTGATGTGTAATCAGTATAATTACCTACCTTCATAGCTAAGAATAACTTGATGGCCACAGCCATGGTTGTTCTTATCTATGGTTGGATATCAACCTATTTGGAGATGTTCCTACGATCTCCCGAATTGATAAAAAGGGTTATTCAATTTGAAAAATAAATAGGATTTAATTAATGTATATTGATACATTCTTTATCATTCTTCTCACATAAGCTCAATTTGTATTTCTAGGATAATCATGTAACACCCCAAAAATTTGTCAATGTAAAATCATGACAATGTATGAAAATGGTTATAATGAAATGATATAAATTTCATGCAATCGCATGTTATGAAATGTCATGAAATACATGAAATATCATATTCATGAAATATTATTATCATGAAATATTATGTGAATAATATTTATAAAATATTATGTAAATAATGTTATGAATTCAGGAAAAATATTAGGAAATATTATGAATTCATAAACATGAAATATTATGAAATTTCATGATGGACTTGGCTTAATGGGCTTTGATATGGATTAGTGCAAAAGGTGATAAAAAGGAGGGAGCAAGGATTGAACCTTGAACCTCCTAGTTGCACTCTCCATGTCTTAACCACAACACCAAGCATTGTTTCTTGTTGGAGAGAATAAGGAACATGCTTGTTAAGTGGGTAAGAGTGAAGAGACATGTCTTTTCATGAGAAAAGTATAAATATGGGAAGTTGGAGTAACTTCCTTTTTCTTCTCTTCTTCTTCTTCTTCCTTCTCCACCGAAACCACCATCTTCTTCTTCTCTTCTTCCATTTTCGAAACCAACCTCCTAGGGTTCTAACTCTAGGGCAATTACAAGGAGGAAAGCCAAGTGTCTTTACCTTCTACCAAGACCAAGGAGTCTTAGAGAAAAAGTTGGAAGAAAAAGGTTTGCACATACCCTTCAAGTGTAGGGTACCCTACGGTTTAAAGAAATTCCAGCGCTAGGATGTAAGTATCCTCTCGCCTGCGGTATAATGGTTATTGAATGTGTGCTTGTTTCATCCTTTTGAAAATTCACAAGAACTTCCCTAGTGGAAGTTTCGGCCACTTCTTGTAAGGGGGTCTAAGAGAAGGTTTTTGATCATACTTTGATGCATGTTAGTACCCCTAGGAACTTTATACTCATATGTGATGTTTCCAAATTTTTGGAAGGACAAAAAGTAGGGTTTGTTACCCTACAAGGTTTCGGCCACCACCCATTCATGGGTCTTGGTCACTTTTTATTACATGGAAAGATTCCTTGAAATTTAGGGTATGCTTATATGTTGTTTCCCTTCATGTTGTAATACCAAAAATTGGGATTTGCACCCTTATAAGTTTCGGCCAAGCATGATAGAAATTAGGGTTTGGGGGATTTTATGATTTTCTATAATGGATTCATGCTTAGGAATGTAGATCAAGTGTTTGAATATATATTTGTATGAATATTTGATACTCCTACCCTATGAAACTAGGGTTAGGGTTTAGATGGGTTTCAGCCAAGACCTAGGAATTAGGGTTAGTGGATGCTAACCCCACTTTGAGGGTTAAACCATGTTTAAATTGTTCACATGAAATATACTAGAGGTGTTTGTAAGAAGGTTTGAAGGAATGCTTGATTTGAAAACCAAACTCCTTTACTTGTGAGTTTCGGCCAACCCTAGCTCTAGGGTTAGGAAGTACCTAATGAAACCATGAAGCATGCTACACTTATATGATGTGTGTATAAATTATGTGACCTATCTTGTTAGGTATAAAAGCAATGCCTTATAGCCCACGGGCACTCTTATGACATGAGCATGATGTGATTGAGATGTGTTTG
>JAGFNQ010006149.1:0-51227 GCA_024364735.1 Boesenbergia rotunda | reverse complement strand
AGAGAAGAAGTGGAAGCGTACCATATTGAAGACCAAGAGACAAACTTAGGCTATTACAACAACATTATGAGTACCCTCACAGCCGATAGAGAAGCCTGGAATGCACAGTACCATGAGATCATGGCACGATTTGATGCATGGCAGCCGGCCCAATTTGATCCTCCTGGTCCCTCTTCTTAGATGACTGGACATGTACCCATTTGACTACCCCTACTGGAGTAGGGTTGACTTCTGTTGACTTGTACTAGACTTCTACTTGAAACTATGCTAATCTTAGCTTGGCTTGTTTATGCTTAGTAGAATAGAATCATTTGGTTTTTGGATTTCAATTTTAAATTGAACTTAAAATGTCTTTTAAAATGTTTTTGTTAAAAATATTACTTTAACTTTAAAAAGTTTTTCTTAGTTTTATTTCAAAAACTACCCCTTTCAAAACTAGGGCTTTTTCGAAAATGGACTTAGCCTAGGCTCTAACCCTAGAACTGCATGCACCTATAGATCTAGAAGCCAGCATCTCACAAGCACCTTAGGGCACTTTTTGAATGATAACCTAGAAAGGGTTGAGATGCTTAGGTCTTTGCCTTAACTCAAGATGCTTTAAGTCAGTGCATCTGCAGCAGTTGGGGCACTAAATACAAACTGAACAGCAATCAAGTTAAGTGTCAAGTTTAGACAATCTAACTTGAACAGCTCACTTAACTTGACTAACCCTAGCCAAAACTACTGTTTATAACAGTTAGTAAGTAGCTAAGTGGGTTAGACAGGTCCCTAAAGGATTAACCAGACTTAGGTCTTATTTTGATTCAGTACAGCAAATGCTCTATTTAAGTATTGCAAATTTTGTTTCTTTTTTTTCTGCATTCTTTTTGATATATGTCAAAGGGGGAGAGTTGAAAAGGAAACAGGAAACATAATTTTTTCTTTTCCATAGTCTTTTCAAAAAGTTGAACTGAAAAATTGGTATAATTTTATTTCTAAGCTCTGAACTATTTTTTGCTTAAAATGATTTTTACTTAATGTTTCTAAGTTTGAAACTTTTTCCAAAAACTGAAAATTTTCTAAATTCTGAAATTTTCAAAAATGAAAATTTTCTAAAGGTTCCCAAACCAAGAATGTTTTTTGAAAAACTTAGCAAAAAACTGTAGAGATTTCCTAACTTATTACCAAAACATGAAATCTTCTAAGTACTTCATTCACACCACCTGTTTTTGAAAAACCTAGGGGGAGATTTCTTCTAGGGGGAGGGAATCTAACTTAGGATTTTAAATTCAGCACTTTTTTCCTTAACTTTTTGAACTAGGTTGCCATATATCAAAAAGGGGGAGATTGTTGGTGCAGTATGCACCCAAGTCAAACCTGTGTTTTGATATTGGCAAAAAGGTTCAAAAGTTAAGGGTTAATGGTTGTCTAACGAGTTTCTTGAGTGTACAGGAAAAGCCCTAGTGAAGGAATGCTAGGCACTGGCGAAGGACTGCCAGACAGGATAAGCCCTAGCGAAAGAATGCTAGGCACTGGCGAAGGGCTGCCAGAAGAAAAAACCTAGCGAAGGGCTGCTAGGCACCAAGCGAAGGGAAGCTTGGTAACTCAAGACCTGGCGAAGGACTGCTGGGCAAAAGTCCAACTGGAGGATCCGGTTGGCACCAGGTAAAACTCTCCTGAGAGGAGTAGGTGAGGACGCGTTCCCCTCGAGGGAACATTAGGCGTCGGTTCGACCTAGGGCTCCATTTTGGAGATCCAAAGTCAGAACCAAGACAGCTAAGGCTGTTTTAACTAACTTATTATTTGCTGTTTTGGACTAACCCTGGATGCAGGACCGAAGGACTGTGTTTCTGCAGCTCAGAGAGCCTCAAAGGAGTGAGGCCGTAGCTGAGTAGGGCGCCCCGGATGTGTCGGGCGCCCCAGAGTCAACCCAAAGTCAGCAGAGAAGTAAACCTCCGACAGCAGCGCGTTGGGGGGCGCCCCGCGCATGTCGGGCGCCCCTCTTGTCGCGGGCGCCGCGCAGATCGGGCGCCCCGCGTGTCGTGGGCGCCCACTGTGCCACGCCACTGAAGGCGGCTGCAGCTCACCCTCGCGAAGCCTCGGTGATAAAGTTTGACCGGTCAATCGGGCGCCCCGTGCGCGTCGGGCGCCCCAGTCAAATACAATCCCGAAGATAACGAGATCAGCTTTGACTAGAGCATCGCCGGATCAAGAGCCACGTGGGGGGCGCCCCGAGCATGTTGGGCGCCCCCTGCCCTATATAAAGAGGGCCTCGACCCTCTTCAAAGAACATCAATTGCTTCGACGCTTCTGCGCTCTTCTGCTTCCGCGACGCGCTTCAGAAATCTTCCAACTCAAGCTGACGACGTCCTGCTGCTCCGAAACTTTGATCTACACCGGACGTCGGTAACGAAGAGCTCTGTATTTAAAGTTTACTGTTCTGCCTTATTGTAAAATCTATTTGTAAACTTTGCGAACTTATAGAATTGCCCGCAGAAAACGGTCAACGACCGTGAGCCTTGGAGTAGGAGTCGACCTAGGCTCCGAACCAAGTAAGACGATCGTGTTAGCGTTGTTTTACTCTATTTTATTCCGCTGTGCACCTGCTCTTTTTAAATCCGAACGAACTGCGACATTCACCCCCCCTCTCTCGCAATTCTCGATCCAACAGCTGTAAGGTACAGTAGGCTGCCTACCATACTCCTATAGAGTTTGGGGTCCACTGGTTTACCATCAGGGTCACTATCTATTTTTACATTAGTGGCCATGGGTGTACTTATACTTTTAGAGTTATCCATTTTAAATTTCTTTATCAATTCTTTAGCATACTTAAATTAATGAACGTAGTTTCCATCCTTAGTCTGTTTAATTTGTAAGCCTAGGAAAAAGTTATGCTCACCAACTAAGCTCATTTCAAATTCATTTTCCATTATTTTGACAAACTCTTTTAGGAAGTTTAAGTTGGTGGATCCAAAAATTATGTCATCTACGTAAATTTGGGCAATGAATATATCTTTTCCTAGAGTTTTAACAAATAGAGTTGAGTCAATTTGACCTTGTTTGAATTCTTTAGAAGTTAAGTATGTTAATAAACGTTCATACCAGGCCCTAGGTGCTTGTTTTAACCCATATAAGGCTTTAGTTAGTTTGTAAACGTGGTTAGGTTTGTCTAAGTCCTCAAACCCTGGGGGTTGTCCTACATAAACTTCTTCTTTGATGAATCCATTTAAGAAGGCTGACTTTACATCCATTTGATATAACTTAAATCCTTTATGGGATGCAAAGGCTAACAACATTCTAATGGATTCAAGTCTAGCTACTGGGGCATATGTTTCATCGTAGTCTAATCCCTCTACTTGGCTGAAACCCTTTGCTACTAAGCGGGCTTTATTTCTGACTATTTCTCCTTGATCATTCAGCTTATTCCTAAAGACCCACTTAGTGTCAATCACGGATTTGCCCTCAGGTTTAGGTACTAATTCCCAGACTTGGTTTCTCTCGAATTGAGCTAGTTCTTCTTGCATCGCTATGATCCAATCAGGATCAGGTAGGGCTTCCTCTATAGTTTTGGGTTCAATTTTTGATATCATAGCTATTTGGCTAAGGTTCCTATAAGAGGACCTAGTCCTGACTCCTCGAGTTGGATCACCCATAATTTGATCGGTTGGGTGACTAAGTCTGGGTTTCTTTGTTCTTCTAGAGCTTGGTTCAGCCTCAGGTCCAGCTGGTCGGTTTGGTTCACTATTTGATTCGACTCTTTGGGCTGGTTCATTTGTTGGTTTGATTATTGGTTCAGTTAATTCATTCATTGGTTCAATAGTTAGTTCGTGTAAGGGTTCAATTAATGGTTCAATAATTTGTTCATTATTTTCTTGGTCAGAGTTTGATGAAATTGGGTCTGGATTATTAGATGTTGAATTGATTTCTTCGTCGAAAATTAAGTTTGTTGTTTCTTCAATTTTCTTAGTTTGTTTGTTGTAAGCTCTATAGGTTCTACTTGTGGTTGAATACCCTAGGAAAATACCTGGGTTTGACTTGGATTGAAATTTTCCTAAATAGTCTTTGGTGTTTAGGATATGGACTTTGCACCCAAAGACCCTTAGGTAATGTAGGTTTGGGAGTCTATGGTAGTATAGTTCATAGGGGGTTTTGTTGTGTCGTTTGTTAATCAAAATCCTATTTTGGATATAACAGGCTGTACTAGTTGCTTCTGCCCAAAATTGGTTTGCTAGTTTAAATTCGTTGAGCATAGCCCTAGCGGCTTCTTGTAATGTTCTATTCCTTCGCTCGACTATCCCATTTTGTTGGGGGGGGGGGGTTCTAGGACATGAAAATTTATGTAAATACCCATTTACCTTACAGAATTCCTCAAACCGTTGATTCTCAAATTCTCCCCCGTGATCACTCCTAAGTCTTTTAATTTAGTGTCGTTTTCATTTTCAATTAGTTTACTGAATTCAATAAATAGCTTTAGGGTCTCATCTTTGGTTTTTAAGAACCTAACCCAGGTAAACCTAGAGTAATCATCAACTATTACTAAGTAGTATCGGTTCCCACTTAGTGACTTGGCTCCATGTGAATCAAATAGGTCAAGGTGCAGGAGCTCAAGTGTGGTTTGAGTTAAATCAGACTGGATTAGTTTGTGATTGGATTTGGTTTGTTTACCTTGATTACATGATTCACATATTAGGTTTTCATTATTTTTGATTTTAGGAATACCTTTTATTAAACAAAGTTCGGTAATTTTTGAGATAGTTCTCAAATTGGTATGACCTAATCTCATATGCCAGAGGTTTGATTGTTCTAATTGTGTTAACATACATTTGGGTATAAGGGGAAGATTTATAGTGTATACATTGTTTTTCCTAGTACCCTTAAGTATGATTTCTGAGTCTTGTTCATTTCTAATCAGGCAGTTAGAATTGTTGAAAGTAACTATATAACCAGAATCACATAACTGACTTATGCTAAGCAAGTTAAAATTAAAGCTTTCAACCAATAGAACTTTCTTAATAATGAAATCAGATTTAAGCTCAATATTACCTGACCCAATTACCTTGAGTGTAGCATTATTGCCAAATGCCACTGAGCCTAGGTTTTTGAGTTTGAGTTTGGTGAACTTCAATTTATCTCCAGTCATGTGTCTGGAGCAACCGCTATCCAACATCCATTGGTCCAAATCTTTATGTTCCTACGCATAAAGAATTTTCTTGATTTGGATCCAATTAGAATCAGGAATAGCTTAAATTGAGTTTCACTGCCTAGTCTGTCTCACCCAAATCTAGGGTTTTCAATCACGTTAACCTTATAGGTTTTGTGAGACAGATTTTCATGTTATTTTGAAAATTTTTGATTAATTTTGAAAACAATTAAATTTTGAAAACTTAATTAATTTTGAAAATTTTGAAGTGATGTTCAAATCTATAAATAACTGAAATTTTGTGTTAGATTCGAATTTGACAAAAAAATTTGAATTTGAATTTCAGAAATTGGCTTCCAGGTCTTGGCGAGGCACTAGGCCTTCTTTGGCCGTAGCCTTATGGGATCATCCACCCTTTCCTTGACAAAGCCTTTTAATGAAATTTCATTTTCAAAAATTCTTTGAAAAATTCTGGTCTAACTAGTTTGGGTCTTGGATCGGTAGCTTCGGCTAGTTCCGCCAAATTGGCTTCCCTAACGTACTATCATCTCACCTCCACCCAATACTATGTTGTCAAATTTCAGCTAAGTTTGTTTAGTCCTTAAGCTAGCCTAAGTCTAAGCATGGTATATTGCAGAAATTAAATAACCAATCAATCAAGCAATTTAAATCAAGAATAACAAGTTTATCTAATAATGAAAATAGTTTTCAGTTTGGCTCCCCCTGGACTAAAGCCACGGTGATGGTTAGGCAAGATGTGAATCTTGTCCTTGGGGATCCAATACTGATTTGATCCAGTTGGTTGGTTCAGGCACAGTTTAGGTACCCATGCCTGAATTTTACCTCTGGACTGATTCAGTACAACAAAGTTTGATCTTTGCCGAGATTTGGTTCTATAGCCCAATCCGGATCGATTTAGAACTGATTTCTGTTTTCCAAGGATCATGTCAAGACCCTTGGAACCAGATGTAAATCGTTCTAATGCTGATCTAAGATCCTTAACCTGAGTTTTCAGGGAGGAGTTCTCCTTATCAAGTTTTTCAACTTGAGTAGGAGTTCCTTCCTGAACCTTCTCGGTTAAGGGTTTAGAGTCAGCTCCCTCTTTCAGGAGTTTTACTTCCCGTCGGAGGGATTCGACTCAGAGTTTGTCTTTTGCCAAATCTCGAGAAAGAAACGAAATTAATTCAATTAACTGACATCTATTAAAACCGATTATCTTAATTTCTCCGTCTTCTGTGAAGGTTAGCTCGCCGTCCTCTTGTTCTGTTTCTGACTCAGTCTCAACTTTATCTGAGGCGGTCAGAGCTAGGAGGTTGGACTGGGGTGCCTCTTCTTCTTCTTCTGAGGAAGATTCGTCCCAGGTTGCTTGCAGCGCCTTCTTTCTTCTCATCTTTTTAGTCTCCTTTAGGTTAGGGCACTCTGACTTGTAGTGGCCCTTTCTCTTGCACTCGTAGCAGGTCACATTAGGCTTGTTTGCTGGTTCAGCTGGTTCGTCCTTTCTTTGGCCGGTTTTCCGTTTGTTGGTTCGGTTCTTCAGCTCCTTGTAGTAGCTTCGAGCGAGCCGGACCAGCTTAGTTTGTTCTCCTTCTTCGTCTTCTGAGTCTGAGTCAGAGTTAGACTCGTGTTCAGGTTCAGGCTTCTTCTTCGTTGTCCTTCCAGTCTTGCCTGCAAGAAAAGCAATACCTTTCTCGACCACATTGGTGTTAGTTTGTTCATGCAGTTCAAGTTCGGAAAACAATTCATCTAATTTTATTTTAGAAAGATCCCTAGAGACCTTGTATGCATCTACCATAGATGCCCACAAGGTGTTTCTAGGGAAGGCGTTTAGAGCATACCTTATTAGGTCACGGTTTTCAACCTTGTGACCTATTGTGTGAAGACCGTTCATTACCTCTTGGATTCATGCGTGGAGCTGGGCTGCTGTTTCGTTGTCGGCCATCTTGATGGTGTAGAGTTTGTTCAGTAGCAGATCCCTCTTACTGATCCGAATATCTGAAGTCCCTTCGTGCAGCTCGATCAGTTTTGTCCATAGCTCCTTTGCACTGTTGAAAGGGCCCACGCGGTTCAGCTCTTCCTTTGTCACCCCGCATTATAGGGTTTGTGTTGCTTTTGCGTCGGCTTCTATCTTGCGTTTAAGGGAGTTGTCACACTCGGAGTAGCTTTGTTGTTGTCCTTCGGCGTTTCGGGGGATCTCTAGATCGGACTGGATGATAATCCACATATCCACCTGAGTTTTCAGGTGGACCTCCATACGACTTTTCCAGTAAGAAAAGTCTTCTCCACTGAAAAGTGGAGGTCTGGCGGTGCTGAATCCCTCTTGCATGGCCATTTTAATCTGTAACAGAAAAACGAACAGAAAAACAAGTTTTCCAAGACTAGGTCTTGGATTAGTAGTGCTGGATAAGAGAAATACAATATCGAGGGGTGTTGCACCAACCTCGATTAACGAAAAAGATTAAAAAAATATATAAAAAAATCGAAAACAATAATGAAAATCCGAAAAGAAATTTTCAAACTGGTGGTTGCACCAAGTTTGAACTTCCCCGCTCTGATACCACTTGTTGGATCGATAGAGTCGATAGAGGGGGGGTGAATATCGACAAAACTTTTCGAATTTATGGAGAGAGCAATTTGCACAGCGGAAAGAAACAAAACACGCGAACACAGTATTTTTTACTTGGTTCGGAGCCTAGGTCGACTCCTACTCCAAGGCCCACGATCGTTGATCGTTTACTTTGGGCAATTCTATATGAACGCAATATCAGTTTACAAAAAGAGATTTACAAGTATAGCACTATAAATTTTTAATATAAAAATCTCTTCTTTTACCGACGTCCGGTTGTAGGTTGACTTTCCGGAGCAGCAGGACGTCGTCGCTCGAGTTGGGTAGTTTCCGGAACAAGGCGTGAGCACAGAAGAGCGTGGAAGCTTTGGTACGAAGTTGTTATCAAGCTTGGGGTCGAGGGGTGCTATTTATAGCACCTAGGGCGCCCTGGTCGTCGGGGGCGCCCTGCCACGTGTCAGCCGATCCTCCCTTCGCACGGTCAAGCTTTATCCCACCTGAATAGGGATGAGGTTTGACCTCTGGGGCGCCCTGGTCGCTGAGGGCGCGTTGGTTTACGCGGTCTTCTCGGCTGGATAGAGTTGATCGACCTCGCTGGCATAGGCGCGAAGCGCCTTGGCACCTGAAGGCGCCCTGGCTTCTGAAGGCGCCCTGGATGCAGAGGGCGCCTCGGCCAGTGGTTAGCCGAACTCCTTTTTGCCTTACTTGTTTCTTGTTCACCTTGGAGGCGCTCTAGACACTCAGGGCGCCCTACTCAGCTGCTGCCTCACTCCTTTGAGGCTCTCTGAGCTGCAGACACACGTTCCTTTGGTCCTGCATCCAGGGTTAGTCCGAAAACAAAATAAAGCATTAATTTATACAGCCTTAGCTGTCTTGGTTCTGACTTTGGTCTCCAAAATAGAGCCCTAGGTCGAACCGACGCCTACTGTTCCCTCGACGGGGAACGCGTCCTCACCTACTCCTCTCGGGAGAATTTACCTGATGCCAACCGTTCCTCTGGTTGGACTTTTGCCTGACGATCCTTTGTCAGGTCTTGGATGCCGAGCAGCCCTTCGCTCGGTGCCTAGCATTCCTTCGCTAGGGCTTCAATCCCAGACTATCCTTCGTCTGGCGCCTAGCAGCCCTTCGCTAGGTCTTTTAACCCTGGCATTCCTTCGCCAGTGCCTAGCAGTCCTTTGCTAGGTCTTTTTACCCTGGCATTCCTTCGCCAGTGCCTAGCAGTCCTTCGCTAGGGCTTTTCCTACACACTAGAGTAACTTGTTAGAAAATAAGTAAGACTTAACTTTTGACCTATGTTGCCATTATCAAAACACAGGTTTGACTTAGGTGCATTCTGCACCAACACAGATCACTTAACTTAACTAACCCTAACAAAAGCTACTGTTTATGACAGTTAGTAAGTAGCTAACAGGGTTAGACAGGACCCGAACAAGATCAGTTTAATTTGGTTTGGTCCAATTTTTTAGAGTTGGTTCAATACAGAATTTCAATATCTTACTAACTCTAATTTACTTGCTGTAATTAGTATAAATGTTTTTTGATATATGGCAAAGGGGGAGAGAAACAAAAGAAAGAGGGAAAATTTTTATTTTTTAATTTTTTTTTCAAATTTTCCATCTCTTTTTCAAAAAGTAAAGTAGAAAGTTCTAAGTGCTCAGTTTTCAAGTACTTTTCAGTGTTTAAATACTTCAAAATTTTTTAATTACGAAAAAAATGGTTTCAAAACTGTTTTAAGTGTTTCAAACTTATTCTAATAGTTGTCAAGTGCTTAAAAAGTTTTCAAGTACTTAAAAAGTTTTCAAGTACCTAAAAAGTTTAAAATTTTCTTTAAATATTTGTTAAGTACTTCAAACCTTTAAAGTAATTCTAAGTGCTTCCAAAATACTTTGAAAAGGCGTTAAAATTTCTAAGAATATTGTGAAAAACATTTCTAAAGAATTTTTTTTCAAGTTTGCCTGAGCTAAACTATTTTTCAAAAACTTGTTGGCAAATGTGCGAAGTAAAGTTCTCTTAGTAAATAAATTCTTTTTGAAAATGTTTTCAATTTTCAAAAACTTGTTTTTGCCTAAGTAAATTTGTTGACAAAATATTGAAACAAAAACATAGAAAACCTTTTCAAATTTGCCTAAGTGTTCTTGAGTGCAATTGCTTTATTTTTCGAAAAACACTTGGTCAAAGTTAAAGAATATGCAAAATCTTGAAAAACACTTAGCACTTAGAAAGTGTACAAAACCCGCATAACA
Organism: Boesenbergia rotunda; assembly: GCA_024364735.1. NCBI lineage: Eukaryota > Viridiplantae > Streptophyta > Magnoliopsida > Zingiberales > Zingiberaceae > Boesenbergia > Boesenbergia rotunda. The sequence continues at coordinate 41,302 of JAGFNQ010006149.1, read as the reverse complement.
TTGACAATTTCAGGGGGAGAATGTGAAATTCAGGGGGAGTTAAAATTCTATTTTTACTACTGTTAGATTACTATAATATGCCTTTTTAACTTAACTTTTAAAACCGTGCTGCCATAAATCAAAAAGGGAGAGATTGTTGGTGCCGGAAGCACCAAAGTCAAACTTGTGTTTTGATAATGGCAAAGTGATCAGAAGTTAAGATTTGTTTGTGATCTAACAATCTAATTGAGTGTGCAGGAAAGTCCTAGGTACACTAGGCACTAAGTCCTGGTTCATTGAATTGGGCACTAAGTCCTGGCCGCGGGCTGGGTTACTAAGTATTGACCTAAGGTTGGGCAATAAGACTTGGTGAGTGAAGCTGGACACTAAGACCTGGTGAGTGAAGCTGGGCACTAAGACCTGATGAGTGAAGCTGGGCACTAAGACCTGGTCGAGGACTGGGCACCGAAGACCTAGTATGTGAAGCTAGGCACCGAAGACCTTGTCGAGGACTGGGCACGAAGATCTAGTGAGTGATCCGGGCAAAAGTCCAACCGGAGGAGCCAGTTGACATAAAGGGTAAATTCTCCCGAGAGGAGTAGGTGAGGATGCGTTCCCCGTAGAGGGAACATTAGGCGTCGGTTCGACCTAGGGTTCCATTTGGGAGACCCAAAGTCAGAACCAAGACAGCTAAGGCTGTAAATAATGGTCTAAACTTATTATTTTATTTGCTTCTTATGTTTTGGAACATTAGGCATCGGTTGCAAGAAATGAAGGAATGATGTTTCTGCAGCTCAGGCGCCTCAATGGAGTGAGGCGCCTGACTGGGCTAGGCGCCTGTATTGATACAGGCGCCCCAGTGCAAGGCTATTTCAAAGCCATCGAAGCAAACTGCGATGAAGCCTCCGGACCAAGTCAAGCTAGGCGCCTGTGTCCATACAAGCGCCCCAGACAGCTCAGGCGCCTCATTGAAGGGGATAAGCACTGACCGAGCCTGCGGATTAGGGTTCGCACAGGAGAGGCCACGTGTTAGGCACCCCCTTCAATACATGTGCCCAGGAGTCGACTATAAATGGGGGTTCACCCCCAAGACTTCAGCACATCTCGCTCACATCGCTCCTGACACTTTCGTTCAAGCGCTACGCTCCGACAAGCTCCGACCTCGGGATTCAAGCACCGACGACGACCCGCTGCTCCGAACTTTCATCCACCTCGGGCGTCGGTAACATTTAAATTACGAAAAGTGTTGTTCCTTCAATTTTAATTCTATATATATACTCGAACCTGTAAAAGAACTTTACGAATATAGAATTGTCCAATGTAAACGGTCAAGGACCATAGACCTTGGAATAGGAGCTGGTCGCGACTCCGAACCAAGTAAAAAGAACTTGTGTTAGCGATTGTTTTCTTATTTTCCGCCGCGTAATCGCTCTACTTATCCGAAAAATTTTAAATCGATATTCACCACCCCCCCTCTATCGATTTACTTCGATCCAACAACCAAGATCAATTAATCTCTGAAGCATCGTGTCTTTAGTGTGTGCCCCAATACGTTCTTGTAACGTTGTCAATGTGTCTAAACCGCTTTAGACACATAAGTAATGAACGGCATCTAGCAATGCATCATTGCTACCCAAGTAACAAGAAAGTTGAGATCCGACTTAACCTCCGTGACTAGGATAATGTATGGCATTGTCCTTCTATCTTCGATATCTAGATTGACCAATGAGGCATAGACTGTATCATCCTCGATCAATCTTTGTGTTTCTTGATCCCCAAGTAGACTCACTCAAACAAATGAGCTCAATATCTCATATTGACTCATTTGAGCATGACCATGCATTTTAGCAGTCTTACTGGATCAATGGGCCCACAGATATCACTCCCGTCATATGGGAGGGATAGATCTCATCTACATCACTCACATTCCTCTGCATAATTCATTATATACCCAGTGATCGCCTTATAGTCCACTCTGCTATAGGTGACGTTTGACGATACTAAAGTACATAACTCCTTATGTAGGGAACCATAGTGACTTCATGTCTAAGGACTATTCATACTTATAGTCACATGAGAAAGTTTATGACACTCATATGACAATCTATGAAACTTTCTCATGACGGGTCAATTCAGTACACATTCTCTAATGTATACTCACATGTCAACTTGATATCACATATCCATGACTTGTGAGCTCAAGTCATCTATTGACCTACATGCTAGTCTCCATGCATTAATATTGTCCTTGAATATTAATGCTTGACTAGGAATGATTTAGTGTAGTGTTCTCTACATTATCTCACTATCGATTCAACCAATCGATATGATGTAGATAAGAACCTATTACCCAAGGATATTATTATACTTAGTTATTTGACACAAGTATAAAGTAAGTATAATAACCAAACATGCATTTGTTAATGATAGAATATGATACAAAAAGTCCCTAGTCAATCATCACATAATTGGCTCTAGGACTCCTACTAACACATGCATATATAGGTCATAACTGAGCATGGTTCTCGCAAGGATGGGTTATAACTGGACGTACGCTTTATATGTATGTGTAGGATCGTAGAGTGCGATAGAGGGGGTGAATATCAGTTCGAAAAATATTTTGGATTTAAACAAGTTACACAACGAAATAAAAGAAAATACAAGAAATCATACGCTAAGACAAATTGATTTTACTTGGTTCGAAGTCTTGTGGCAGCTCCTACTCCAAGGCCCATAGTCCTTGACCATTTACTTTGGGTAATCACTATCAATCCATGAAATGAGTACAAAATACAAGAATATGAAAGTTAAGCACAAGAATAATGCAACAAATACCGACAACTTCAAACAGAATGAAGGGAACATCACATTGTTGTTAGAGTAGCATTTTGTCGTCGTTAGAAGCTTGTTTGCATAGCGCACAGATGAGCACTAGTTATCAAAGCATTATTGTGAGTCTCTAGTGGAAGAACCCTTATATAGGGTCATACAGGCACCCGTATAGGCCACACATGCACCCATGTTGTTGTGATCCAGCCGCTGCCTTATCTCTGGTCGGTCCAAGGCTTATACGTACTCGGGTGCCTGACTGCTCTTGGACGCCTGTGTTGCTAACGTGGAGCCTCCACTCAGCGTGTGCCAACTCAAACGAGCCTTGGATGAGTCACAGGTACACGGGCACCCGAGTCCCTCTCGGGCGCCTGTGTTCTCAACCGCCTAAGTGCTACCAGTCGTGGGTTCGCTTAGCTGCAATACAGAGTTAGTCTAACAAATAATATGCAAAATGACATTGCATGCAATGATAGCCAATGTTATCTGATCCTAACTTTCATGTTTCAACTGAAATCCTAGGTCGGACCAATGCCTACTGTTCTCTCATCTGGGAAATGCGTCCTCGACTACTCCAGTCTAGAGAAGGTACCTTTTGCCAATCGGCACCTCCGGTTGGACTTTTACTCGATATTCGATGACTCTGAATCTCGCAATGTTCATACCTTGACTCATCCCTACTTCTTTCCATTGTCCTCGATTGGCTATGATTTCTGCTCGATCTTCCGGATCAGGACTTTGGTGCCCAACCCCTAGTCAGGTCTTCATGCCCAGTCTTTTGAACTAGGTCTTCATACCCAACCCTCGATCAAGTCTTCATGCTCAGTCTTCCGAACCAGGTCTTCAGTGCCCAGCTCTTGGCCAGGACTTCATGCCCAGCTTTACTCACCAAGTCTTCGGTGATTAACCCTCAGCCAGGACTTAGTGCCCATCCTGCAAATCAGGACTTAGTGCCTAGTTACACTAGGATTTTCCTGCACACTCAATGAAACATATTAGATTATAAACAATACTTAACTTTAAACCCTTTGCCAATATCAAAATAAGGTTCGATATGATGCTTCCGACACCAATAGTATGGACAACAACTAGACATAATCCTAGCAAGTACAGTGATGAAGGCTCAACCCATGATGAAGCATAACATGATCCTTCCAACTTTAAAAGGGCATAACTTTTAATTCGGGATTTGAAATCAAGCTCTATCAGCGATCACACGTCTAGAATTTGAAAACATATGATTGTTACCGGTGAAACCGTAATCGCCATTTTTTGGACCATGATTCTATCGTTTAAACTCTTTTCCAAGCACTTTCATTATTTTTGGTAATTTTCATTTTTAGGTATTTAGGATATTTTTGGTATTCCTGGTATTTATAGGGGAGGATTTTGTAGGACCATTGTAGGCCGATAAGAGGGTGATAAATTACCATGCAAGTTACAACTAGATCTTTTGTACAACTCCTACAATGATAGAAGTTAGTTTCAACAGTGAATTAAAAACATAAACAATGATAGAAACTAGTAAGAGACACAATGGTTATTTGGTTGCAATCAAGGTGGTTGCTAATCCAAGGTATTGAAAAGTTCCACTAATGAAAAACCCCTTCGTTGTAGGCGGAGTAGCCTCTTACAGACTTTGAACAACTCATAAAATGACTAGGAAAATGAATTACAATTGATGATCTCTAACCGTAGCTCCTATGGGCTATTTATAGCTCGAAAAACAAAGTAAACATTGTGTCGATGTGGACTTAAGGCACCTCAGTTATGATCTGAGATGCCTCAAATGGATAAAACTTTACCCATGGCGCCAACGGTCACTGAGCGATAAACTTTGATCCCAGGCACCTTAATTCCAACCTGAGGTGCCTCAGTTCTAACTTGAGACACCTCAGTTTTGTTTGCGTGTAGAACTGAACTTTGCAACTGAGGTGCCTCACACATCAACTGAGGCGCCTCAGCTGACCATTTGGTCAAAGTCAACACCTATGTTGACTTTTCCATCCTTCTGCTTGGGTGATTTCTAACCAACTAGAGTTAGACTCACCCGAACCCGACTCTGATCTTCACCTCGAACGGACTTCCTCCAGGCTTCTCATCCCTCGGACATCACGCACGTCCTTCTCGCTCCACCGATGTACTCTTCTGAAAACCTCTGTATCTCTTGGATGCACCGAGTCTATCGGCTCCCTTCCCGTGCTATCCTTTTCGTCCATTGCATTTTCTGCTTGACTTCCTACACTCTTACACACTTAGACACAGGGATCAAAACACATCAGGACCTAACTTGACTTGGTTGATCATATCAAAATCAACTCGTGGTACATACAATCTCTCCCTTTTTGATGTGCATCAACCCAAGTTATGTTAGAGTTAACCAAATAAGAAAATAATAATTTGTTTATTCAAAATAATTGTTCCTGAAGGAATCAACGTAGATGGTCAGTCACCGAAGTCCAGCCCACGAGGATAATGACAAAAGGGAAGGAGCTCTCCCCCTACGAGATTAACATGAGCGTTAATGGAAACACATCGGAGGTTTTCCGGCGGAGCCCACTCTGACACTCAAGTCAGTACTCGAGTATCTGGAAGAGAAGAACTAAGGAGAAGTATAAGTAAGATGAGTGTAACCCCTTTACCTAGGGGGGGTTGGAATAACTTATATACCTGAGGCAGCGGTCACACGTGTCCCCACGTCCTTCTCTACGTCCCCTCAATTGTCGGTTACTGGATAATCCTTGTAACGGTCCTTGTAGAAATTAAATCTAGGTCATTGCGATAATTAAAACTTTAATGTTCGCATATTATGGGTCATGATTATCCCATAATTATTGATGGTAATTATCCGTAGATCCGCAAAAGGGGGATGGTTACTTGAGGTTGAGCCGTTGGATAGGATGATCCTTGGGCTCCGCTACCCCGAGGTGATCTCGGGGTCCTTGGGTCAGGGAGGGTCCCGGTCGTCTGTCTTCCCGAGGTGATCTCGGGTACCTGCCCTCCCGAGATGACCTCGAGCGTCTGACTTCCCGGGGTAATCTCAAGAGTATGCCTGCACGAGATGGTCTCGGGAGTCTACCTTCCCGAGCAGGTCTTGGGAGTCTACCTTCTCGAGGAGCTCTCAGGAGTCAGAGAGAGAGAGTCGTTCAGACTCGTTGGATCTTGCCACATAGCTTCTTCAGTCCACGTGTCAACCATGGGATGCTCAACCCCATCACAAGTCCCTCCCTTTAAGTCTAATTGAAGGAAGTGTGACTGACTGATTTGGCTAGTGGTCTAATGAAGAAGCTATGTCGTGGTAGGTTCGTACACCAATTACTACTTCATTGGCGGCTCGTCAGGTCCGAGGTGTTGGTGCAAAATGCATCAGTGACGAACAGTCCTCCTTTAGGGTTTCGATGTTTGACAATATACTTAAGTTAGTAACAATATATGTTAGATAAGGTAAGGGTTAGTCAAAGTGATCAAGAGTTAAACCAAACCGGATCTTATGTTTGATAGGGTAAACCCAGGTTGATCAGGTTGACAAAAGGTTAACCAAATAGGATTTGATGTTTGGCAGAGTGAACCAGAACCCAGGGTTGGTTAGTTTGACCAAGGGACTAAAACCACACTGGACTTGAGTTGTGAAATTATATTTAACTGAATATTGAAGGAAGTCTAGTCAGGATCATGATGACTAGAAAAGGAGTGATTTGAATCAGGAGAACGAAACACAAAGCAAAGCTATTCACCCCAGCCTGGGAAGACTAATTTGACAGACTGATTTGAATCAGGAGTGATTTGGCAGACTGATTTGAATCAGGAGTGATTTGAATCTTGCAGGTACCTAGAGTTGGAGGCAAGATAGGAGAATGAAACACAAAGCAAAGCTGCCTGGGAAGGTCATCCAGGGCACCTGACTTGAATCAGGCGCCTCCGGCTTGTCGGGCACCCCAATTGGGGCAGCTCACTCCCAAGCGCCCGGCAAGCCAAGCGCCTGTGGCTTCCCAGGCGCCTGGGAGGTCCCAGGTGCCTGGGAAAGAAGGCTTATCCACGCTGCGAGTTCGGTGCGACCGATGAAGCTTTGAACGCTACGTGGCAGGCGCCCAAGACATCACAGACGCCCTGGACACTATTATATAAAGGGGTTTGACCCCTCAATGCCAGACATCAATTTTCACATCAACCAAAGCAGTCTGTGCGAAGCAAAAGTGTTCAAGGCGAAGCTCTGCGACCAAGGAGGCTCCAAGAAGAAGTGTGCGACACTTCGGACTTCCGGATTGGCCAGATCTTCAACTTTTTGTATGGTTTGCTTTTCATTTTCAAGTTAAAGTTATTTACTATCTTTTTGCTTGTAACTCTGAACTGTAAGATGGGTTTCTCCAGCTCCAAAAAGGAGACCATTAGTGGACGCATGATTGAGTGCTTAGGCCTTGGACATACTGACCCTGGGGGGTTATGAACCAAGTAAAACCCGCGTGTCTCCATGTTTATTCTATCTATCTTTATTATTATTTCCGCTGCATACTAACTCTGATAGAAAGGCGTTAAATAAAGATTTCCGACGATGTTTTTACAAGTCGATATTCACCCCCCGCCCTCTATCGACTGGCACCGATCCTACACGAGGAATCGAAACATTCATCCATGGGTCCGAGACAATCCCTTTTGAATTAGTTTTCCAAAAAGGCTTTTGTGAACTTCGAGGTACAGTAATGATAGCCGCACATAACCCATAAAAGCGCATGGAGTCACTTAATGGCGACAAAACCCCTCCACGAATGCGCCTTTGCCACGTGCCCTAACTTTTCTCTTCGTGATCTCCTGCTGATATGTGCGGCAGACTCACATCAAATGGTTGCCTAGACAATGGTGATGCCTCGATATGGCTGTCCCTCGCCGTCCACATGTCTTGCCCCCATTGTACACATGCTGGAGGCTTCTTCCCTATAAAAAGGGGTGGAGAAGACGTTCGTCTTTCCTCCGGCATCATCGCTTAGCAGACATCGCCCTCGTCTTCATTCTCTAAGGACTCTTTCTCACGCGTAAGTCTTCTTCTTCATTCTCATCTTCTTCCCTAGGAACCATGGGTAAAGAGAGCAAGAAAGACCAGGGTAAGAAGGGGAATACAGAGGAGGGATACCAAGCAGAGTGGTATGAGTCCACATTCTCTAGAGTGAGGTCGGAAACCCTGTGAACGGCCTGTGAGGTTTATGGCATTGCGACCGAGATGGCGGTGGAGGTCCCTAGGGCGGACCAGTCGCCTACAGAGCCTCCCTAGACTTCTTTACCTTCTAACTAGGGCAGGTGGAATTAGAGCTTCATTTCCCTATTCCCCCTTTCTTCATGAGTGTATCCTCCTACTTCGACATTCCCCTTCACCAAATGGCTCCCAACGCCTTCGCTCAGATGGGCGGGGCATACATTATCTTTAAGCTCTTCGACATCCCTCTGACCCCCCCCCCCCCACTTTTTCCATTTTTTCTTTGTTTCGATTGGCTCGCGAGGACTATTAACTTCACGACGTGCCCCAGCCATAGGTGTTGATGTAGTCTGACCCTGATTATTGTTTTGGTGTTGACAACGATTTAAGTTTTGATTTAAGTTTGGTTGAATGAATTGGGATTAAGTCCTAGTCGGGGACTGGGCACAAAGTCCTAATCTGGAAGGTTAGGTGTGGAAAATCCTAGCTTGGAGGGCTAGGTGTGAAAAATCCTAGCTTGGAGGGCTAGGTGTGGAAAAGTCCTAGCTTGGAGGGTCAGGTCCTAGCCTGGAGGGCTAGGTTGATGAAATCCCAGCTTGGAGGGCCAGGTCCTAGCCTGGAGGGCTAGGTTGGATGAAATCTCGGTGAGTGAAGCCGGGTCCTGGTGAGTGAAGCCAGGTGATGGAAATACCGGTGAGTGAAGCCGGGTCCTGGTGATTGAAGCCAGGTGATGAAAATCCCGGTGAGTGAAGTCGGGTCCTGGTGAGTGAAGCTGGGTGATGGAAATCCCGGTGAGTGAAGCCGGGTCCTGGTGAGTGAAGCCAGGTGATTGAAATCCTAGTGAGTGAAGCTAGGTTGAAATCCTGGTGAGTGAAGACGGGTCCAGGTGAGTGATGCCGGGTGACCGAAACCCTAGTGAGTGAAGCCAGGTCCTAGCTTGGAGGGCTAGGTTGAAGTCCCAGTGAGTGAAACTGGGCATGGCACAAGTCAGAGAAGGGCTGAAGGCTTGTTCTCGTGACTTAGAGTGCATTTGGGCTTGCCTAGATCGGTCTGGTGACCGATCAGGGAAGTTGGCACGGTGCTCCTTCGTGGATCGGTCTGGTGACCGATCCAGAGATGGCTGATAGGTCTGGTGACCGATCAGGGAGCATACAGTTCACCTGCTGCTCTGCTCCGGATCGGTCCGGTGACCGATCACGGAGCATCCAGTAGGTTTTGGGGACCTTACTGATTTGCTCCTGATCGGTCTGGTGACCGATCAGGGATACTGTTCAGATCGGTCTAGTGAATGATCATTTGTCGTAAGGTTCTCAATATAACGGATCAGGATGACTCCTAATCAGTCAGGAAGCAGCCTGATCGGTTTGGTGACCGATCAGGCTGGAGCCTGATTGGTCTGGGGACCGATCTGGAGTGTGCAGCAGACTGCTGGATAGGTCTGGGGACCAATCAGGAGTGTGCAGAAGACTACTGGATCGGTCTGGTGACCGATCAGGGTCCTTCTTGATCGGTCTGGTGACCGATCAGGAGCAGAACTTTAATTCAAATACGCTGTCAGAAGCTCTGATCGCGACTGTTTTCTCTGCCGATTCTCTAATACATTGCTGATTATGTTTGATATGAGTTGCTAAGCTTCTATTGGAGTGTGCAGGCTTTACAGGGATGATTCAAACATTGGAGGAGAGTCAATGGGAGGCTTTCCTTGGAGCAGGTTTGGCTGTTTCATTGTTTCAGGTCTCAACGGCGTCTGGAGAGCAGCTGGCAACTGACGGAGGCTCATCTAGAGAGGGTCTTCAGTGGACTGAGTGCTCAGGGAGTCAGGGGGTCAGGCTGTGGCTTCAGTGGATGCTGATGGATAGCCTGGTGATGGGAGCAGAGGCTTAAGACGAGGCTGAAAGCAGAGGAGCGACAACAAGGGAGATAGAAAAATGGGTGAAGTTTTTGCTGTAGGGTTGTGCTCTCTGTTGCTTTGTGCTTGAGCGATCTTGTTGCATTCCTGTGAGATCTTTGTGAGTGTTCCTTCTTTTGTGATCTCTTGTACTCAAGTTCAATCATCTGTGAGATCTGTGGAGAGGTTTCTCCACCGAGAAGGAGGCTCTATCTTATCCGGTGTTCACCGGGGCTTGATCTGCCAACGATCAAGGGATCGCCCACCTCACGGGCATGCCAAGGAGTAGGGGCAAGTTATCCCCGAACCTTGTACATCTCCGTCTTAGTGATTTGGTTTGCTTTCTTTCTTTGTATTGTTCTATTTGTGTTGTTTGCTTCCGCTGCTACTAACCTGATCACGCAGAAAACTTAAGAGAGAAAATTTTAGTGTCTGGCTATATTCACCCCCCCTCTCTAGCCATTCAAGGCCCAACAAGTGGTATCAGAGCAAGGGGCTCTGTACAAGCGGCTTAACATCCGAGAGTTATCAACAAGATGGCTGGAAGAGAAGGAATGAGCACAAACCGACCTCCACTCTTCGACAGCACAGATTTTCAATATTGGAAATCGAAGATAGAGTTTTATTTGAAGACAAACATGAGCATATGGTTCTCGGTTAAAGAAGGTTTCATCCCTCCAAGAGATGTTGAAGGAAAAGATCTCGACTTCTCAAGTTGGTCGGCTGAGCAAATAAGAAAGAGTGAAGCAAATGCCAAAGCAGTGGTCACTTTGCAATGCGGGTTGACCAAGGAGGAGTTAATCAAGGTGGGTCCTTTTACAAGTGCTAAAGATCTTTGGAACAAAATAATTGAGCTCCACGAAGGAACTCAAGACACCCGAATAGCCAAGAAGGACCTCCTTCACAGTCAACTCCAAAATCTGTCCATGGAAGAAAATGGAAAGATAAGTGAACTCCATGGAAGATTCAAAGAGATCCTTAATGGCCTCCACTCCATCAATGAAAAGGTAGAAAACCGGGATCTAGTAAGTTAGTTCTAAAAGCTTTTCCAAGGAATACTTTGTGGTCATCCATGGTGGATGCCTACAAGGTTTCCAAGGATCTTTCCTTAGTTAAGTTAGATCTATTTTGTGAAATGGAATTACATGAGATCTCTAACCAAGGCTCCGAAGAGAAAGAGGTTGCTTTTGTGGCAGGAAAGGAGGAGAAGCACACCCATCACTTTGCTTTCATGACACTAGAGGAGTCAAAGGAGGAAAGTGATGATGAATCAAGTAGCTCCTCAACCGCGCCTTCATCATCTTCGGATGATGAAGAGGTAATCACTCCCGAGTTAGATAAGTGCTATAGAACCATTGCATGTCTAGCTAGGTTGCTTAAAAAATCAAAGAACAAAGTTAGATTGTTGAAATTGGAAGTAGAAGAATTGAAATCCTCTAAGGTTGAGAACATTGATGATGTACATGATAAATCCCTTAAGGATGAAAATAAAAACTTGAAGAGCGAAGTTGAAAACCTCAAGAATGTTCTTGAGAAGTTTTCAACAAGCTCTAAAACATTAGATATGATACTCAACTCACAAAGGGCGATGTACAACAAGGTTGGTTTGGGTTACCAACCTAAATAACCTAGTGTCATATCTTTAATGTCAAGAACCCATTTTAGATCATCAAATGATTCTAAGGTTCAAAAAGTCAAAAAGAAATTGACTAAGGCATGAGTGCCAAAGTCATTTATTGTAGATTCCTTAGGTCCCAAAATTTGGGTACCTAAAACCTCAATATTTAGAATTGTATAAGCATAAATTGAGGGGGAGCATCTATCAACATAGGTTGTTGATAAGTGGTGCTCCAAACCCAAGGCTAAGGTTACACTAGTTTCAAAATGAGTCAACAAGCCTTGGAAATTGTTTTATACATTGCGTGAAGGGTTTAGATTCACACATAATTTGCTCTTGTCATGAATTGCTTAGATTAATTGGTTTTCTTGTAGCAATTTATGTTTTACTACAATTTATGTTTTATGAAATTTCACTTGAGTAGTAAGGAAATTTTCATACAATGAATGATAGTATATTCATGCTTCAAAATAAACTAACTAGTTTTGAAAAGGAAAAATATATTGCATGAGTGATTTAGGTTGAATCATGACAGTGGATTGCTATAGTTCACGGTAAATTTAGATAATTTATGGTCAGGGAAAATTGTTATCCACAAGATTAGTTATGGAAAATTTAAATTAGATAATTTGATCTCCATTGCTTTAGTTCTTATAACAATGTGATCTCTTGGCTAGTGATTTTTATGGAATTCATGTGTCAAAGTACTTAATCATGCTTAAGTAAAATCTACTTTAGTTTTAAAGTTCTTCCATGATCAAGTTTGCTTCCAAAACAAGAAAAAAGAAAACAAATGTCTAGGTTATCTTTACCAAATAGAAATGTACATCTATCATGTGTGCTATCCATGTCTATGAATTTTCTACTCAAATGATTGCATGCATACTTGCTTTGGAAGCCTAATACAGACTTGATTTTAAATCGGTTGGAACCATGACCTTAATACACACTAGGAACTATGAACTTTTCAAATCCAATCCATGAACTATCAATAGAATTGGTAATTTGATCATAAGTTGATACTAACATGGTTTGGAAATTTAATCATATTTTTGTTATGAAACCTGGTCATGTTTTGGAAATCTGATCTTAGTATCGTATTTGAGAAATGAATTTTGTTTAATGGAATGGTTTCACTCGGTTTTGGGTTAAGACAAACTTAGAGCTATGGGTTATCAAAATTGGTTGGATCAAACATGTTTGGAACTTAATGATCATGCTTAGAACATACTGATTATGCTTTTATACAAATTTGTTTTTAGAAAATCTTGATTCTTGAATGGACAAAGTTAGGGATTAAATTTGTTTGAATTAGGGTTTAGAAGTGTTTCAGAGTTTCTAAACTTTCAGAATGTCTGAACTGTCGTCTGTATCAAACCTGATCGGTCCACCGACTGAACAGGACTCACCTTGATCGGTCTGGAGACCGATCAGGGATCACTCTGATTGGTTCAGTGACCAATCAGATCAACTCTGATCAAGGAACTCCCAGATCGTTCCAATTTGATCCAAAAACTTTCCAGACTGATCACTTTGCATCGAATTGTATCAGTTTAATGATCATACTACAAACAAACATGATACAATCCGTTTACAATTGAAACAAATTTGATCACCCATTGGTACAAACCTGGTACTAAGGGAGCACAAATTTGTTCAAGTGATACAAACCTGGTACTTAATAGTGATTTGATGCAAACCTATGTTGGAATGTTCAAATTCATAAGAAAGGGTTTGTTGAGTCATGACTCTTGTTTTTAATGTCGTGTTCCAGAAATGTTTCTGGAATGTCGAATATCAATAGAGTCCTCTCTCCTGTTATGGGATGCAAATTGTTAATGCAATCTGATCAGGAACGTATCAGAGTTTTCGAAATTTTTCTGAAATCTGACCACTCCCCAGACTAATCAGTTATACTTCTGTATCACGTAATCAACAGACCTGGTTGGTCACGGAGACCAATCAGAACTATGTTTCAGATACAGTTGCATTCCTTACTCGTCCTATGAAGCATATACGTATTTGACCATGATATACTTCTGTATATGTCTTCACATGGAAGTCCAAGTGTTAATGCAGTCCGATCTTGAACGAATCAGAATTACAGAAATTTTTCTGAAAATTGATCGTTCATAGATAAATCAGAAATTTTTCTGTATCGATCATCAGTCTGATGGAACTGCGATAATTGTTGTCATATGATGCATATACATTGTTGCCATGATACATTTATGGTATATGCCTCTCATATGCAATTCCAAAATCATCCTTTGACTTACTTGTCATATGAAACATATACATGTTTGACCATGATATTATTCTGTATATGTTTTCATGTGCAATTCAAAACTTAACTTTGATTATTTTGGGTTTGGGGAGAGACCCGTGTTTGAGGGGGAGGTATGTTCAAACTTAATAACCATACCCTTTTCGATGTTTGACAAGGGGGAGAAAATGGTTGATTAAGTTTAGGGTTATTGTAGGGGGAGGACTTTGATTCCCTTACGATAATTGAACTGCCTTAAATTGATCATTAATGCCTAAACTTAAATCGGGTTGTCAAACAACAAAAAGGGGGAGATTGTTGATGCAGTCTCACCCTGATTGTTGTTTTGGTGTTGACAACGATTTAAGTGGTTTGAGCGAATTTGGGTTAAGTCCTGGTCGGGACTGGGCATGAAACCTGGTAGTGAAAGCCCAGTCCGGGTAGGTTGGGAAAAGCTAGGCATTGGAAATCCTCGGTGAGTGAAAGCGGGGTCCTGGTGAGTGAAGCCAGGTGATTGAAATCCCGGTGAGTGAAGCGGGTCCTGGTGAGTGAAGCCAGGTGTGAAATCCGTGGTGAGTGAAATCTGGATGAGCGGTCCTAGTTGAGTGAAGCCAGGTGATGGAAATCCCGGTGAGTGAAGCCGGGTCCTGGTGAGTGAAGCCAGGTGATGGAAATCCGGTGAGTGAAGCCGGGTCCTGGTGAGTGAAGCCAGGTGAGGTTGAAATCCTAGTGAGTGAAGCTAGTTGAAATCCTGGTGAGTTGAAGCCGGGTCCCGTGAGTAAGCCGGGTGACCGAAACCCTGGTGAGTGAAGCCAGGTCCTAGCTTGGAGGGCTAGGTTGAAGTCCCAGTGAGTGAAGCTGGGCATGGCACGAGTCAGAGAAGGGCTGGAGGCTTGTTCTCGTGACTTAGAGTGCATTTGGGCTTGCCTGATCGGTCTGGTGACCGATCAGGGAAGTTGGCACGGTGCTCCTTCGTGGATCGGTCTGGTGACCGATCCAGAGATGGCTGATCGGTCTGGTGACCGATCAGGGAGCATACAGTTCACCTGCTGCTCTGCTCCGGATCGGTCCGTGACGATCAGGGAGCATCCAGTAGGTTTGGGGACCTTACTGATCTGCTCCTGATCGGTCTGGTGACGCGATCAGGGATACTGTTCAGATCGGTCTAGTGAACGATCATTTGTCGCAAGGTTCTCACTATAACCGATCAGGATGACTCCTGATCGGTCAGGAAGCAGCTGAACGGTCTGGTGACCGATCAGGCTGGAGCCTGATTGGTCTGGGGACCGATCTGGAGTGGCAGCAGACTGCTGGATAGGTCTGGGGACCAATCAGGAGTGTGAGAAGACTGCTGGATCGTCTGGTGACGATCAGGGCTTTTAATCTACCTGNCAGCGCCGCGACTCCAACTCCGGCGCTGGCTTCGGTTGTTGCCGTGACAAGAGAAATAAAAGAAACTTGAAAAGGAAATATATGCTACGGGGACAAGAGAGAACACAAAACCCTTTTTAATTGATGATTAACAAAGAAGGAACAGAGCCTATTTATAGGCTTTTACAGCTGAATAATTCAACCATTATCTCCTAAAACTACTCAATAGGCAAAAGAATAGGCAAGAGAATAGGACAAACCAAAGACTCGGACTATTGACCAAAACCTCCAAAGAGATAAAGTTTTAAATCTTATCACCCTCCCTTAAACTGAAATATGTTGAAATCAGTTTAAAGCAAAACAACGGTAGCACGTGAACAAACTCCAAGAAGACCACGCAATCTCACAAATGTGGCTAACTTGAGAGGCTTAGTCTGTATATCTGCAACTTGATCTTCACTTCGACAATAAACTAGTTTGATCGTTCCATCATTATTGAGTTCTCTTAAAAAATAGTACTTCACATCGATATGTTTACTTCTGCCATGTAACACAGGATTCTTAGAGAGTTTGATTGTTGAGTTGTTGTCACAAAAGACTGTAGTAGCTTCAATCTGTTTGAATTGAAGCTCTTCAAGAATTCTTCTCAACCAGATAGCTTGACAAGCACAAGCTGTTGCAGCAATAAATTCAGCTTCTGTAGTTGACAAAGAGACAATTGGTTGCTTCTTAGAAGATCATGATACGGCTCCTGTGCCCAGCATAAATACATAGCCTAAAGTACTTTTTCTATCATCTTGATCTCCTGCATAATCGCTGTCAGTAAATCCGAACAACTCCAATTTTTCACCCTTCTTGTAGAATAGTCCAAAATCTTTAGTTCCTTGTAGGTAACGAAGAATTCTCTTGGCAGCTAACAGATGTATTTCTGTTGGATTCTCCATGTATCTACTTATTAAACTCACAGAATACATTATGTCTGGCCTTGTCGCAGTTAAATACATCAAACTGCCAACAATTTGCTTATAAATTGTACTGTCCACCTTCCTCCCTTCATGATCCTTGTTTAGCTTCAAGCCAAACTCAGTTGGAGTGCTTACAGGATTGCAATCTTTCATTTGAAACATGTCCAAAATTTCTTGCACATACTTCTTTTGAGAAATAAAGATTCCTTTAGTTGATTGCACTACTTCCATGCCAAGGAAGTAATGCATCATTCCAAGATCAGACATTTCAAATTCAACCATCATGGATTTCTTAAATTCCTGAAACAAGAAATCATCAGTTCCAGTAAATATGAGATCGTCTACATATAGGCAGACAATGAGCAATTTCCCTTTATCTCCAATTTTAATAAAGAGTGTGTGCTCATATGGACATTTGTGAAAGCCTTCTTTGAAGAAATAAGACTCAATGCGACTATACCAAGCTCGTGGAGCTTGTTTTAATCCATAGAGAGCTTTCTTTTATCTATATACTTTATGCTCATTTCCGATCTTAATATAACCAAGGGGTTGTTCTACAAATACCTGTTCCTCCAAGTTTCCATGCAAGAATGCTGATTTGACATCTAACTGGTAAATAGACCACGAGTTTTGTGCCGCTAATGCAATCACCAATCTGATTGTGTCATGTCTTGCAACGGGAGCAAAAACTTCTGTATAATCAATCCCATACTCTTGCTTATATCCCTTAGCTACCAGACGCGCCTTATACTTATCAACTTCACCATTTTCTTTTATCTTTGTTTTGAAGACCCACTTCACACCAATGGTTTTGTGCCCTTTCGGAAGATCAGTCAACTCCCAAGTATCGTTTCTTTCAATGGCTTCAATTTCATCATCCATCGCCTTACGCCATTTTGCATCTTTGACAGCACTTTCAAAGGTTGTCGGATCACAATATGAAAATAAAGCAAAATGTGTAAGAGGATCATCACCTTGATCAATTCCAGTCACCTCGTAATTAGACATCCATGCTGGTCTTCTTCGAACACGTTGTGGCCTTTGCGATTCTGCTTCCATTGGACTTTGATCTGTTATAGGAATATTTTGAGAGACTTCCTCATGGTGCTCATCCTCCATAGGTTGTTGTACTTTCTCATTATCATCAAGATCTGCTGGGATAATTTTTTTAACGCCATTTTGATTCCATGGCCAAGTGTCTTTTTCATCAAAAACAACATCACGGCTTATAATGATTTTCTTAGTGCAAGGATTATATAATCTATAAGCTTTCGATGTATTACTTATACCAAGAAAAATGCATTTTTCACCTTTGCTGTCTAGCTTCTTTCTCCTTTCATCTGGAATATGGGCATAAGCGATACATCCAAAAACCCGAAAATGATCAACCGTTGGTTTTCTTCCACTCCAAGCTTCCTCTGGTGTCATATTTTGAACAGATAATGTGGGACTTCTATTCAATATATGGATGCTCCAATTAACTGCTTCTGGCCAAAAATTTTTAGGAACACCACTTGTCGTCAGAAGGCTTCACACCATATTCATAATAGTGCGATTCTTCCTCTCGCATATACCATTCTGTTGGGGTGTGTAAGCAGCTGTAAGTTGCCTTCTGATTTCGTGATTCTCACAGAAATTTGCAAATTCATGTGAGTTATATTCTCCACCACGATCTGTACGCAAAACTTTAATCGAGTTCCCAATTTCTTTCTCGACAAGTACTTTATAATTTTTGAAAGCAGTAAAAGCTTCGGATTTTTCTTGCAAAAAGTAAATCCATATTTTGCGACTGTAATCATCAATAAAGGTAATTATGTATCTTTTACCTCCATTAGAATGTGGTGTTATTGACCCGCAAATATCTGAATGCACAAGCTCCAATGCCGCCTTTGCTCTCCAAGATTTTCCTTGTGGGAATTGATTACGGTGTTGTTTGCTAACAACACATTCTTCACAAACTTGAGAAGGAGTTGAAATTTGAGGGAGACCGACTACCATATTCTTCTGTTTTAGTGTTTTTAACCCACTAAAATTTAAATGTCCATAGCGAAAGTGCCATAACCATGCTTCATCATCAAATTTTGCTGAAAAACATGAATGAGATGTAGTATGAAGATAAAGCGGAAACATACGATTAGCTGTCATGTTAACTTGCGCAATTAAGCCCAACTTTGCATCTTGAATGCGACAAACTCCTTCTTTAATAGCAATTTCATATCCTTTTTCTTGTAGCTGACCCACACTAAGCAAATTAGTCTTTAAATCTGGCACAAAAAAACATTAGAGATAGTATGGGTAGTATCTCCTTTTGCTTGTATGGTTACCTTTCCCTTTCCCATAACAGAAATTGTAGAGTTATCGCCAAATTTGACAGAACTGCGAAAGGTTTCATCCAAGTCAGAAAATGTATCTTTTTCTCCAGACATGTGATTGCTGCAGCCTGTATCCAAATACCATACATGTTGTTGTGTTTTTTCTTTCTCATGACACACCATCAAAAGAGACACTTCTTCTTCTTCTGCAAAGTTAGTCTGATCTCCATTTTGCCTTTTCAAATTAGTATAACATTCTGATCTATAATGGCCATACCTATGACATCGGTAACATTCAACATTGGACTTGTCTGTTGACTTTGTTCTATTCGTCGTTGAATAATGACCTCCACGTCCTCCTTTTTGAAAATAATTCTCTTGATGTTGATTGTGTTGTTGGTTTCCACGATCGTTGTTATTTCTACCTCCTCTTCCTCGACCTCTGCCTCTTCCTCCTCCTCTATCACTTCTATCATTTGTAGAGTGATTTTCTGATAAAGCCTTCAATGCTTGCTCCTCTTTTTCATATTGATTGATTTTCTGCTCATAAACCAATAATGAACTTTGTAATTCATCAATTGAAAGTAGACTTACATCGTTTGCTTCTTCAATGGCATTTGAAAATAATTTTGTGTAACCTGCGATTCCACGCTTTGATGGTCACTATGACCATTGGAGCATGCTCATGGAGAATTTTTTAAGGTCCAAAGAATATTGGACGGTTGTGAGTTCTGGAGTAGCAGAATCGATAGAAGGTGTTGCTGCCGGTTGCTGCTTCTCGGTTGCTGCTTCTTGGTTTCCTTCGGCGTCCATCGCGACAAGCGAAAGCAGCAAAGGTTCGAGAGAAATTGGCATCTTCTGAGTTGTTGACGATTCTGGGGGGTTTTGTTTGTTCTCTGTTGTTTCTTTTAATGCTAACGTTCATTGGCAACTATCAAGAATCAACTGGAACAAGGACAGGATGGGGTGCTGTTGTATTGGCGGAAATTGTTGCTCTTGTTGCTGCCGCTACAGTTCATCGTGTTTGCATCACCACATGCTTCTTGTTCTCGGCTGGTCTTCTGTATGAAGTCGACAAGCTTTCGGGTATGGTGCTCAGTATGGGGCTCACAAAACCCAATGGGAAGCGTCATTGACCACAAGCGTACTAAAACCTACAAGTTCTGCAATCGATTAATTGATGGGCGATAAACATGTTGATGGCTAGCTATCTAGTTGCTTGAGCTTTCTAGAGATTATGCAGGACATAATTTTCAAAAAAAAATGAGACTGTTTCTGATTGATTTGATATCAATGAACTGTTTTTGGTTGCCGAATAGATGGCGTAAGTTTTAGTGTTTTTGCTGAAGTATGTAATGAAAACTATTCATTTCAAGTAATGCATATCCATGCGTAGGATTATTAAACTCTAAAAAAAAAAAAAAAAAAAGAAACTGTTTAGATTAGTTGGTTAGTGCTCTGGTCATGCAACTAAGAGGTTGAGGGGTCAAAACCTGACTCTGATACCACTGTTGCCGTGACAAGAGAAATAAAAGAAACTTGAAGAGGAAATATATGCTACGGGGACAAGAGAGCACACAAAATCCTTTTTAATTGATGATTAACAAAGAAGGAACAGAGCCTATTTATAGGCTTTTACAGCTGAATAATTCAACCATTATCTCCTAAAACTACTCAATAGGCAAAAGAATAGGCAAGAGAATAGGACAAACCAAAGACTCGGACTATTGACCAAAACCTCCAAAGAGATAAAGTTTTAAATCTTATCATCGGCAACGTCATCGTCTACGACAACCTCCTTCGGACCGGGGTGGAGCCTGACTCGCCCATCGTCGGCCGGAACCAGGGCATGGGAGTGGGCTCGAGCTTGGCCGAGAACTCCGGCCTCACCAATTTCCAACTGGTGTTCACCGCCGGCAAATACAACGGCAGCTCCCTCTCCCTGCAGGGGTTGTTCCCGGTCGCCCCGCTCGGGACCGTGTTCGAACGGGCGATCACCGGCGGCACCGGACGGTTCCGACTTGCCAGAGGCTACCTCTTGACGACGGAAGTCCGTGCTACCAACACAACCCTCACCGGACAACTCGACGCTTATATCATCTTCCGTTGAGACTTGGGATCAACATTTATGCAATTTATTCTTTTCGACTCATTTAATTATAATTATTGCATAATCCTTGATTTTATGTATAGAAATACATGCTTCTTAATAAGGTAAATTGTATTATAAAAGATCATGATTGTTTTGGGTGAAAAACGTTGGTGCATGATTAATTAGTTCTGTTTTTTCTTTTCATTATTATGAGCAAATTAACGACCGCAACCAAATTAAACCTTGAAGAGTGAAATAAGAAGGAAAAAGTGGATAGATGATATATATACAGCCATTTAGTTGCTAAGTTTTACAAAAGAATCTATCAATCGTGAGTTTTTCGCAGCTCCTAAACTTGAGTTTTTAACATTAAAGAGAGATTATTTTTTTTTCTTTTTTATCGATCGGGTCGAGATCAAGGGGATAATTAAGTTAAGCTTCTCTGAATTAAATAACTTGTACACATGGAGACTTTAAGACATGGCGCTTGATGGGGTTGAGCACCCCGTGGTTGACACGTGGACTAAAGAAGTTATGTGGTAAGAGAAAAAATACCAAGTCTGAACGATTCTCTTTTTCTGACGCCTGAGACCCCTTCGAGAAGATGGATTCCCGAGACCAACTCGAACAGACATACTTTTGAAGATCGCTTTAGAAGGACACACGCTCGAGATCACATCGGGAAAGCAGGTACCTAAGAACACCTCGAGATGGCGAACGCCCGGGCCCTCCCTCGGGCCAAAGGATCCCGAGATCACTTCGGGGTAGCGGAGCCCAAGGAGCACTCGACCTCAAGTAACGGTCCTCTTTCTTCGGATCGATGAATAATCATTATCAATTATTACATGATAATCACGACCCTTGATACGCGGCCATCAAAACCTTAATCATCATAATGGTCTATATTTGATGGCCGCGAAGACCGTTACAAAGATTATCCAGTAACCGACGATTGACTGCCGCCTCAGGTATAAAATGCACTCCAACTCTCCAGGTAAAGGGGTTATGCACATTCTAACTCGTACTTTTTTCCTTATTTCCTGCCATCTATCTAAGAGACTCAGGCACTGACTTGTGAGTCGGAGTGGGCTTCACCGAACAACCTCCGACGTGTTCCCCTAACGCTTGTGTTAATCTCTCAGGGTGGGAGCTCTTCCTCTCTCGTCAGCATCCTCGTGGGCTGAACCCTGGTGACTGGCCGTCGATGTCGATTCCTTCTGGAACAAGTTTGGTGTCGTCTGCATGAAACTATTAAAGCATCAGAAGGAGCACTGATGACAGAGTCGGAGGGACGATCCATCGTTCTGACGAAAGAGGGGTTAGATCGCTTGGTGGCCAACGCTGTCAAAGGGGCGCTCGAATAACACCAAATCGAGCAGGTCGCCTCACGGGGAGTCGCTTCTGTGCAAGAGGAGATGCCCAAAATCTCCCCTTCGCACCCCCAACAATGGAGATCTGTCTCACCACCGGGGAGACACGCCGAAGCAGTCCCAGTCCACCGGCAGGATTCGCTAGGAGATGTGGAGAAGGTCAACTCAGTAGCCTCCAGCGCACTGAGACAGGAGGACGGAACAGGGAGGAGGGAAGAACCTAAGGCCTCCTCAAAGGCGCCCTCCACCCCTTTCTCATTGGAGATCGTGGAAGATCCCATGCCGAAGCAGTTCCGCAGGCCTGGTATTGCCGACTACGACAAGAAGACAGATCCAGAAGATCATTTCTGCAAGTTAGAGAACGACACTCCTGCACCAGTACACCGATGGTGAAAAGTGTACATCGGGTGTTCTTGAACACCCTATCAGGAGTAGCCCAGCGATCGTTCCAGAGGCTGCCCCAGGGGTCTATCAACATCTTCATGGAGTTTAGAATTGCCTTCCTCCATCATTTCGCCAGCATCTGTCGTTATCAGAAGACGACACTAAATTTATTTGCTCTCAAGCAGAAGGCAAAAGAACCACTCAAGGACCCGAAGTCACACGAAGCTCTACAAATCGATCTCGCCAATCCCCCAAAGGGAGAAAGGGACGAAAAGCTGAAGAGGTCATGGCATGCCAACTATCTCCAACCCTGCCACACCTGGTAAGATTTGTGAGAGTTGTTATGTACTTGTCTATGTATTCTTGTTGCCTTGCAGTGATGGTTATGAAATAAATGAGATGTCTCATCTTAAAAGTGCTAATACATCTGTCTAAAATCCTACTACCTCGTGGTGCTGCGGATGCCCGAGACAAGTAGGCTTCGTTTGGATGCTGCGGATGCCCAACCAAGAAATAAAACCCTATTACTGTTGGACTTTGGATGGCTAGAGAGGGGGGGTTGTGAATAGCCAGACACTTAAACAACTCGCTTCTTTGAAGTTTCTTTCTTTCTGCGATTATGTTAGCAGCGGAAGAAAACATAGACAGACAGACAGAATCGAAATACAGAAACTAAACACAAACCAGCGCTAACTCAAGGATGTACAAGGTTCGGGGATAACTTGCCCCTACTCCTTGGCGTGTCCGTGAGGTGGGCGATCCCTTGATCGTCGGCAGATCAAGCCCCGGAACTCCGGATATAAAAGCCTCAATCTCGGTGGAGAAACCTCTTCACAATCGTCTCAAGATGATAATAGTTAAGCGCAGAGACACAAGAAGGATAGCTCACACACAGATCTAGCAGGAACGCTCAAGCAAGAAACTATACAGAGAGCACAACACCATAGCGAAACCCACAACAAAACCCTTCACTTGTTTCCTGTCTGTTCTCTATCGCTCTGCATCCCAGCTTCTTCTTAAGCTCCTGCTCACCATCGCCAGGCTCCATCAGCACCCACTGAACCACAGCCTGACCCACTAACTCCACTGGGCGCTCAGTCCACTGAAGACGTCTCTAGCTGAGTCTCCGGTCAGTCGCCAGCCGCGCCAGAAGCCGTTGAAACCTGGAAACATAATACAGACAAACCTACCACGGTGAAAGTCACCATTGACTCTTCTCTTTGGTTTGTATCATCCCTGTCTCACCTGCACACTCATCAGAGGCTTAGCACAGCAAATCACAAAGAAATCAGCAGGCATCAGAAAGATTCATAGCGAAATCAGAGAGTCTGACAACGATTCAAATTAAAGTTATCAGACACTAATCAGTCACCAGACCGATCAGTGAAGATCCTGATCGATCCAGTGACTCTGTGATCGTTCACACTGACCGAGCAGGGATTGGGGATCGGCCACCTTGACCGATCCACCAGCTGACTGCGATCCAAGGCACAACCCATCAGCTAAAGACCCTGATCGGTCACCTGACTGATCAGGTTGTGCCCTGATCGGTCTAGTGACCGATCAGGTCACTCCCTGACCGATCAGGAGCCATCCTGATCGATCAAGATGCCCACAGTCCGATCCCTGATCGACCAGATAGGCCGATCAGGGTTTCTCACAGAACCATTCTGATCTCTCTCTGATCGTTCACCAGAACGATCAGAAGCCAAACAGAAACATTCTGTTCTCTTTCTGATCGTTCACCAGAACGATCAGACTCCCTGGATCGGTCACCATACCGATCCACAACCAGGAGTTAGTGCCAACTCCCTGATCGGACCACAGACCGATCCAGACACTTTTTAACCTCAGTCCCCCGGAGCAAGATTTCGTGCCCAGCTTCACTCACCGGGACTTCATTCAACCTAGCTTCACTCGCTAGGACTGGCTTCACTCACCAGGATTTCGGTTACCTAGCTTCACTCGCTAGGACCCTGCTTTACTCACCGGAATTTCAGTCACCCGACTTCACTCACCGGGACTCAGCTTCACTCACTGGGATTTCCATCACCCAACTTCACTCACCGGGACACGGCTTCACTCACCGGGGTACGGCTTCACTCACCGGGATTTCATGCCCAGTCCCCGACCAGGACTTAAGCCGAATTTACTCACTCACCTAAACTTAAATCAATGTCAATACCAAAATAACAATCAGGTCAGACTGCATCAACAATTATCTCATGGTGATCCGGATGCCCGAGGTAAATAGAATTGGTCTGGGTGCTATGGATGCCCGACCAAGAAATAAAATCCTATTACCTCGCGGTGCTGTGGATGCCCAAGGTAAGTAGGCTTGGTCTGAGTGCTGTGGATGTCCGACCAAGAAATAAAAACCCTATTACCTCGCGGTGCTGTGGATGCCCGAGGTGAGTAGGCTTGGTCTGGGTGTTGTGGACGCCTAACCAAGAAATAAAACCTTACCATGTTGCGGTGCTGCAGATGCCCGAGGTTAGTAGGCTTGGTCTGGGTGCTGCGAATACCCGACCAAAAAAATAAAACCCTACCACCATTCGGTGCTGCAGATGCTCGAGGTGAGTAGGCTTGGACTGGGTGTTGCGGATGCCCGACCAAGAAATAAAACCCTATTACCTCACGGTGCTGCGGATGCCTGAGGTAAGTAGGCTTGGTATGGGTGCTGCCGATGCCCGACCAAGAAATAAAACCCTATTACCTCGCGGTGTTGAAGATGCCCGAGGTAAGTAGGCGTGGTCTGGGTGCTGCGGACACCCGACCAAAAAATAAAACCCTATTACCTCACGGTGTTGCGGATGCCCAAGGTGAGTAGGCTTGGTCTGGGTGCTGTGGATGCCCGACCAAGAAATCAAACCCTATTACCTCGCGGTGCTGCGGATGCCCGAGGTGAGTAGGCTTGGTCTGTGTGTTGCCGATGCTCGACCAAGAAATAAAACCCTATTAGCTCGCAGAGCTGCGGATGCCCGAGGTAAGTAGGCATGGTCTAGGTGATGCGGATGCCCGACCAAGAAATAAAACTTTATTACCTCGTGGTGCTGTGGATGCCCGAGGTAAGCAGGCTTGGTTTGGGTGCTGTGGACGCTCGACCAAGAAATAAAACCCTACCACCTTGTGGTGCTGCGGATGCTCGACCAAGAAATAAAACCCTATTATCTCGCGGTGCTGCGGATGTCTGAGGTGAGTAGTGTTGAGGCAATCTATGGTCCGAAGTGACCATGTGTTTTGATGTTTGGGCAAAGGGTTTAAGTTAGGTTTACCCTTGTGATTTAATATGTGTATTTGAGTGTGCAGGATTGCAGGTTACACATATTGACTTAGCTGTACGACTTCGATATGGTGAAGGGTGGCATGGAGACAAGCTGGAGGCTTGTGTGCACTCGAGGGACCTTGGAATAACATGGACGATGAGCCGAGGGGCGCGGACTTCGAGGCATGCGTGAAGGATGACATCGAGACAAGCTGGAGGCTTGTGTGCATTCGAGGGACAGGAGCCAAAGATGAAGAGGGCGCGAAGGTAATAGTCGAGCCTCCTGGTGAAGGGTCAGCTAAGTCAAGAAGGGACGAGAGCAGAGGGAGGAGGAATCCAAGGGCAAGCCGGGAAGTGGACTTCAAAGGGCACACGTGAAGGGTGGCATGGAGACAAGCCAAGGGAAGGCTTGTGTGCGCATCCGAGGGATGATAGCCGGTGGAAGAAGACTTCAAGAGGCAAGCCAAGGGAGTGTACATGAAGGCACACGTGGAGGAGGGTCGTTGGAGTGAGGAGGAGTGTTCTTGTAAGCTGGGCAGTCGATTGGGAATATAACAGTTGACTGCAAGCGAGAACAGAAACTCACAGAATGTTTCTGACCCTGGACCAGTCGACTGCCCAGGAGCAGTCGATTGGTAAGTATCCAGAATTCGAACGTTGAGCTGCAACGGTCGAATTTGATTGGAGGCAGTCGACTGCCCTGGGAGCAGTCGGCCGGTAAGGTGTTTTCCAACCTTGAGCTCTATTTAAAGAGGCTCAAGTTTGGCTGGAAACCTCTGACGAAATGAGCTTGGTTAGAGATCATTAGTAGTCTTAGTGTTTAGATAGTGTGTTTAAGGTTGTGGCGAGGTTTCGCCACCCACAAAGAGCTACACGAGCTAGCCGGAGGGCATCCAGGGAGTGATCCGCCGAAGGATCGAGGGATCGTCTACCTCACAGACTGTCGTGGAGTAGGAGCTTCATCTCCGAACCACGTAAATAGGTTTGTTAGCATTGTTTAGTTGTTAGTTTTTTTTATTGTATTTTCGCTTGCGCACTAACAACGTAAGTAGAGAAGAAAATCGAGAAATTGCTATTCACCCCCCCCCCCCTCTAGCAAGGCGTAATGACTAACAAGTAGGCTTGGTCTGGGTACTGTGGACGCCCGACCAAGAAATAAAACCCTACCACCTTGCGGTGCTGCGGATGAGTAGGCTTAGTCTGGGTGCTGCAGATGCCCGACCAAGAAATAAAACTGTCACGCCTCGAGGAGCCGCTCGTCCGATACCGACCGGACAGCTACTCCCTCGTCCCGGCGGAGAATCCGAAAACCTAATCACCACGACTACCTCAGCCTGCTTGTATCGCAGCCTATAGGGCTGGAACAAGCGACTGTATAAAGCGAAAACGAAAACGACAACAAAGCTGAGTACCGGTACGACTTACGACAAAACCAAAACGGAATCGAGGTCTCCATGGCACACAAAAGTACAACTATACTGCCGTAAAATAGATGTCACAATAGAGCACACCATATGACAGCGGAAGTGAAAAGAAACAAAACGAATAAAAGAAAAGGGTATCAACATGTAACACAACCAAAACACAAAACAACCGCGGAAATCGTCTCGGAGACACATGAACTGGGACAGGCTGCTGGGCAATCCAGACGATCATCCTGAAAAGAGAAAAATAGAGCTAGCGGGGTGAGTCCTAAGAACTCGACGAATACAGTCTAATATGCACAAGAAGAAATACTAGCAGTAAGTCACCATCTAACACAATAATAAAGATAAATGCAGTAAGAAGGAAATACAGAGCTGAACCATAAGAAACTAAGGAAGTACATACCTACATGTGTCGATCCAAATTCGGTAGTATGCATGTCAACCAAGTACAGCAATCAAGTGCAGCAAACATAATCAAATGCATCAATGCATAGCATGCTCATGATGCAGCATGGGTCACCCCTGACGCCAGTCGGTCTAGGTCGCAGAAGCACGCGAACCGAGTGGGTAGGGCTCTGACCTGGTCTTCCTTGCACGAACAGACGGTCTATGAGGCGGTACACGCGAGACCAAATGAGTAGGGTCGGAGACCATGAACGTACTCCACCATCGGGTGAAGTAACGCTCTAAACGTCCCTCGCTATCATCGGATAGGTAGGGGGACCTGCTGCAGTGCCGGGGACCGCCAATGGGGCTGCACGACAGGTCATGTGGCAGGTCTGACGGCCCATCTCAACCACTAGGGGAGTCAAAGGTCGCCTACATATGCCCCTACACGAGTAGCAAGTACGACGACCCATCTCAACCTCCAGGGAGTCAAAGGTCATCCCCTATGCTACGTGCAACAATGATGCATGCCACTATCCCATGCATCATCCACTATCTATCCCTGCTGTCATCTACATGATATGCAGTAGTCCAGATAACCGGTATGCGCCAATACCTAAATCCTAGCATAAGGTATAAGGTAAACTGTACATCACCAATCCATACAGAAATAGTAAGCAGTAAAGCTAACGGATACAACTATCGCAGCAAGAGTACAGTGATAAAGATGTCAGATATCTCTACTGCTAACTAAGTATATCTATGCATAAAAAGAGGTACCCGCCTCGATGTGAAGAAGTCCAGGCGTCGAGAACCCCCGTCCAAATATAATAGTCGCGACGAATGGAGCAAATCAATGCCCTGCATCAAAGAGTAAAAATTATAAATTAACACTCCAAACAAATTCTTAACCACACATACCTCTAGGTTAATTTGGGGGTTAATTAGCTATAATTAACCTTAATTAATCTAGATGCTGTATTGGTACCAGGATTCAGGAACTTTAGTACTTAGCCTGGAGTTCGAATCCTGGGGAAGGCAAAAACCCACTGCCCGAGGGGAAGACTGTAGGGTCGCCGGCCTAGAGGGTTGCCTGCGGGGACCATAGAGGCGGGGCCGCTACAAAAACCCTATCACCTTACGGTGATGCGGATGCCCGAGGTGAGTAGGCTTGGTCTGGGTGTTGCGGATGCCCGACCAAGAAATCAAACCCTACCACCTTGCGGTGCTGTGGATGCCCGAGGTGAGTAGGCTTGGTCTGGGTGTTGCGGATGCCCGACCAAGAAATCAAACCCTACCACCTTGCGGTGCTACGGATGCCTGAGGTGAGTAGCTTGGTCTGGGTACTGCGGATGCCCAACCAAGAAATAAAACTCTACCACCTTGCGCTGCTGCGAATGCCCGTGGTGAGTAGGCTTGGTTTGGGTGCTACGGATGCCCGACCAAGAAATAAAATCCTATGACCTTACGGTGTTGTGGATGCCCGAGGTGAGTAGGCTTGGTCTAGGCACTGCTGATGCCCGACCAAGAAATAAAACCCTACTACCTCGAGGTGCTCGGATGCCCGAGGTGAGTAGGCCTGGTTCGGGGGCTGCGGAGGCCCAACCAAGAGCTGAATAACACCCACAACCACTGACCATGAACTGGAGGAGGCTTAGAAGGATGTAGTGGAAGAAGGTTAACACATAACTGACCAGATATGAAACAACGTCATCAGACATGGGAGGCAAACATGATATCCAATCATTACTCGAGGCACTTACAGATTAGAGGTAACAAGTTTTCCTTTATTTCTGAGGGGATCACCTTGACAATGACATCTCCAGGAAGTACAAAAGTTAGCTACATAGAGGGGATACAATTAGTGGACCCGATGAAGGAGACCATTCCTTTGCCCGGGCTCTCCTCTATTGCCTCATCATCGCCATCTAGCCGCTGAGCTCGAAGTCCTCTCCTTGTGACGGGTGAGCTGAGAACCATCTTCATTGTGGCTATGCCCTTTGAATCTTCGGTCGTGGGTGTGACTTGTTGGTCCTCCGCTAAAGATAAACCAAGACCAACCCAGAAGCAAAGGACGTTGTTTAAGGCCGAAGTCATCCTCATGATAACTCATAGACGAAAAGGAAACACTCTGGATGCACAAGGTAAAGGGACGAGCAAGTTCCATTCAAAGGTCCTGATTACACCTTACATTCAACTTACATTTGGAAATAAAGATGAAAAGTAAAATACAAAGGGAGAAAACAAAAGGCGGTGGTTACAACTCCTTCTCCTTAGATGGCGACCTATCCCACGCCTAACTGGTGCCGGGGAAACTGGGGTGGACGACCGGCCGCAACACTCCCGCTCGTCGGATCTACGAGGATGATACAATGAAACCTTGCTTCAATCGTTTTGGAGCAGGGCCAACCGGTGGATTCTCAAAACTCGGTGGATTGATCAAGCAGTAGGTGGAGAGGATTCGTAAAAGACAGGGGAGCCACCAAAAGGAGACACTTTTTGATATAAAGATGGAGGGGGAAGAGCGGTGTAGCCTTCCACCTTTATAGTGATAGCCTCCCTCATGCATTCAACGGGGGCACGACGCGTGGACAATAATGGGCGCCCATCCCGAAGCATTGCCTCTTTTTTGTCGTCGATTGGCATGCTTCTGCGGTGCCTCAGAATTCACGAACCTTTATGGATAAATTCAAGGGACCGCCTTGGGCCCAGAGGCGATTGTTCTGATTCCGCGGGTTCAACAAACATTCAATAGAGAAGAAAGCCAATGCGGGTCCCATAGATGAATAGTTTCAGGCTAGGTAGTCGAACTTTCGAGGCTACCCTGGGAAGACCTACACTTGAGGTCAAACCCAAGCCCCCCGAGGTTATCTTGGTCCACTAGACACTCGGTATCCCGAGGGGCCCTAGGTTCCTGAAACCAACCTAAGAGGTTGCTGGGGACGAGCCTGGGCTCCCTGGCTCCCTTTCCCTACGGGTCGGGAAGGAACGCTTATGTTTAAGATGTGTTAGTCTGCTATCTGACCACTTGAGTCGAGGAAAAACACCCGCTCTTCAATTTCATTGGTCCTCACGTCAAGGACAAATAATACAAGGAGACAAGCAAAAAAGATATTCAGGACAGTAAGCCGAAAAAGTTTTTCAAAACGATCAAAATGAGTACATTGGGAGGGGATAGTAAGCATGAACAGAAAAAGGCGATGTCCAGGGGGAAAATAGTTCTATATTTTCTACAACTCCTTGTCTTCTGGCGGGAGCTCCTCCCAGACTCGGCCAATGCTCATAAAACTCAAGTTGGCGTCCAGCGGCAAGAGTTGGGCCTTCCTCAGTTGATCGATGACCATGTGGAAGACCTGCTTTAAACGCTTCATTACCTGGTTGGATAGGATATCACCGAACTCGTCTGACTCCACCTGACCTTGAATTCCGCCCCGGCCTCCTTGAGACGGGAGTCCTCGGCAACCCGAAGATCGCACATTTTGACCTCGGCTGCCTCCTAGGCAATCATTAGCCGAACCACCTCAGAAGACATTTTGTCCTGGTCTTCCAGGGTCTCTTTGAGTCTTTCTAAAGTAGCCAAAGCTTCCGATCATGCCTGGGTCGCGTCCTCCTCGAGGTCAGTCAAGCGATTAGCTGCCGCCATGAGGTTATATTCCTTCTGGTCTAGCTAGTGCGCTTGATCCTTGATGCGGTCATTCAACCTCCCGGTCGAAGTCTCCAGGAGTCGGTCATCCCACGACAGCATTTTTTCCCTCGCCTGAAGCCGGTCCTGCTCCTGAGTCACCCAGAGCAGGTCATCTGTGAGGGTCACAACCCTCTCAGACATCAAACGTTCCCGGCACCAGGAACTATGTAGGGAAGACTCCATTGTTGGACCTTGGATGGCTAGAGAGGGGGGGGGGGGTGAATGTTGCCAGACACCGAAACTTTTAGCACTTTGTAAATTTCTGCACTTAAACATTTAGTAGCACAGCGGAAGCATAAGAAAAATAGATTATGCATAAGTTAAATCTTAAGCTAAGAACAAACACAAGAACGCTAACAAGAGGATTTATAAGGTTCGGGGATAACTTGCCCCTACTCCTTAGCGTGCCCGTAAGGTGGGCGATCCCTTGATCATCGGCAGATCAAGCCCCGGTGAACACCGGATAAAATGCAACCTCCTTCTTGGTGGAGTAACCTCTCCACAGTGTTTCAAGATGATGAAGTATAAAGTATACGAAACACAAGAAGGATCTTACTTAGCACTTAGAACCACAAGAACACAAGCAAACTTCTCCTGAGCTCCACCCAGCGCAGATCTCACGCAAGAACTCCCTTCTTCGTGTCTTCTCGCTGATGGACTCAAGCTCCTTGTTTCTTCTTCCAAGTGCCCAAGTAACAGACGGTTGCTTCAAAGATCACAGTCGCTTGCTCAAGATGATGGAACAACATATCGTACAAGTACAATGTGGAGAATTGATCGTGCAGCAAGCACTCTAGCGAGAAGTCTGTTCAGCAAAAACTACACAGCTCTTCACTGCTACGCAGCTTAAGTTTCTCCACTGATCGCCAGGTCATCTCACTGCAGCCTCCAGCTGCTCACCTGCAACCACTAGCCTACCACTGAGCTCTCCTGGACTCCCTGAGCTTCCCTCAGCCTAGCCCTAGTCTGCAGCTCCAGCAGCGCCAGCAACCGTTGCAACCTGAGATGTAGAAACCGCCAAAACTGATACATGGAAGGAACTTAGTTGACCATCCTTCAATGTTTGAAGTCATCCCTGTCACCTGCACACTCAATCAGAGGTTTAGCAAATGAAATCAAACTTGTATCAGTAATAGCAGAGAAGATCAAAATAACATCAGTAGTGTATTAGTGAAAGCATGCATGATCAGACGCGATCGAAGCGTCTGACAACGTATTTAAATTAAAGTGATCGGTCACCAGACCGATCCAGGATGATCCCAGACCGATCAGGCTCCAGCTTGATCGGCCCTCAGTGAGAAACCTGGGATCACAAGCTTGTATGATCGGTCACCCTAACCGGTCACCAGATCGGTCACCAAACCGATCCAGAAATCTGCTTGCCACAATCCTGCCAGAAATACACTGCTGATCGGTCACCAGACCGATCAGGCTGATCCCAGACCGATCAGGCTCCAGCCTGATCGGTCAGGGTGAGAAACCTCGCGACAGTTGATCGCTCTGATTGATCGGTCAAGGTTTCTCCCTGATCGGTCACCAGACCGATCAGGAGCCGAACAGTAGGTTCGCCAAAGATACTGGAAGCTCCCTGATCGGTCACCAGACCGATCAGACATCTCTGGATCGGTCACCAGACCGATCCACAAGGGAACTCAGTGCTAACTTCCCTGATCTGTCACCAGACCGATCCGGGTAATGCCAAACCCACTCTAAGTCACGAGAACCAGCCTCCGGCCCATCTCCGACTCGTGCTTGATCCCTTGGACCAAGTCTCTATGCCTAGCTTCACTCACCAGGACTTCAGTCAACCTGGCTTCACTCACCAGGACCCGGCATCACTCACCGGGATTTCCAAACACCTAACCCTCCAAGTTAGGACTTTTCACACCTAGCCCTCCATGCTAGGATTTTTCACACCTAACCCTCCAGATTAGGACTTTTCCACACCTAGCCCTCCAAGCTAGGACTTTTCCATACCTAACCCTCCAAGTTAGGATTTTTCCCCACCTAACCCTCCAGGTTAGGATTTTCCAATACTTAGCCCTCCAATCTAGGATTTTTCCACACCTAACCCTCCAGGTTAGGATTTTCCAACACATAGCCCTCCAAGTTAGGATTTTTCCACACCTAACCCTCCAGGTTAGGATTTTCCAACACCTAGCCCTCCAAGCTAGGATTTCTCACACCTAACCCTCCAGGTTAGGATTTTATCCACCCTACTCCCACTAGGTATGTCTCGTCCATGACCAGGACTTAATCCCAATCATCTTATCAACCTAAACTCAAATCAGTGTCAACACCAAAATAACAATCAGGGTCAGACTGCATCAACATCCATTGCCAGTAGGGTGTCCAGTTGATGCTCCACCTTCACTCGGAGAGCTTTACAAATCCCCGCTTGCATGAGTCCCGCCTTATTTTCATGGTCGGCTACGACCTCTGCTCTTAGCACTCGGCAGGTTAAGGCCTCAATCTTCGGTCAGGCGTACAAGTGGCGGCCGACCATTAGGTAGTCTTGAGCCGCCTATTAAAGTGCAAAAGAGTTATAAGAAATAAGGGGAAGTAACCTATGAAACATGGAATACTTACCTTCAAAAGAGACTCACGGAGGGTAGTGAGAGGCCCAGCAGAGACTCGCATGACTTCCCCTCCTAAGACTCCTTGACTTCTCGGGGTGTCAACTCGGCTCACGGAGGGTAAGGAGTCTCTACGCGGGGGGAGTGACTGGACCGTGGGAGCTCCAGGTGGTACTATAGAGGGGTCGGAGTTATCCTCCTCTGAACTGGAGGCCCCCTCGGATGAAAGGCCCTCGACAGGGACCTCCTTAAAATGTACCGGGGGGAAAGACTGCACTGCAGCCTCCAAGGCCACATCAAGCCTTTTGCATAGGCGATCGAGCTGCATCCGAGGTTGGGTAGGCAATGCTTGCTTGCCTTTCGGGGCCACGGAAGGGTCGACTGGGAAGGAGCCAAGGTCCTGACCGCCTGTCTCTGTAGTGGTAGTCGGCTGGGAAGGCGGAGACAGTGGGACGGTATCCTCATCATCGGAGATAGGAATGCCCTCCTCAGGGATGGAAGGGAGCCTGCGGGGGTCGATAGGACGCAACCTTTTCCGTCTCGGGGCTAGGCCTTCCAAGATTTTTCTGTTTTGCTACCTAGAGAGTTTGGGTATTTGTGGGTAGCGGGAGGCGATGACCTCTCTGCGACCTCCCCCGCATAGGATCAGTCCCCAAAGGGATGCTAGTCTTCGGGCTGATAGACACACCCGAAGTCCCCTAGTCGGTAGGTGTCTGAGGCACGGCAGGAGCCTCTATCCACTCCGGTGTCGCATGCTCACCGGACGATTCGACAGTCTCCTCTGAGGACTCAGCTGAAGCAAAGGGCGAGGGGAGAGGGACTGGTGGAGGATCCAGGGCCCCCTTGTTGGCTTCATCCCACTTGATGAGCCAGTTCATCGCCTTCGAGAGCATGATGTTCTCTGCAATAGATAGGCAATAAAACAATAGTTAGAATTAACAAGCATTGATGGAAAAGATAAACTTACCAAGGCTAGGGCTGATACGGGTCACTTTAGGGCTGAGGCCCGCTCGGTACATGAGCTCCTCGCTCTGTACCATGCCCGGGCTGCTGAACTCCATGCCAGATTGAATGCTCCTAGCTCAATGGTAGGCAGGACTCTATAGAAAATTCCATAGTATAGGGGGAGCCGACAAATTCTCCGTCTAGTGATGCGAACTGAAACGGCAATGGGGTAGTCAAATGAAGAAAAACTTCTCCTTCCACCCTTTATGAGAAGAAGGGAACCCCCCTAAGAACCTATGGCTGGGGTGCGCTGTAAAGCTAAATGCCCCTTGCGAGCCAATCGGTACGAAGAAGGAATGAAAAAGGTGAAGGGTCAGGGGGATATTGAAGGGTTTAAAGATGATATACACTCCGCCCATTTGAGCAAAGGCATTGGGAGCCATCTGGTGGAGAGGGATATCAAAATAGGAGGCTACATTAATAAAGAAACGCGGGATAGGAAAACGGAGGCCTTACTCTACCTGTCCTAGGAAGAAAGTAAAAAAAAGCTAGAGGCGGTTCTACCGGCGATTGGTCCACCCTAGGGATCACCACCGCCATTTCGGCCGGAATGCCATAAGCCTCTATGGCCGCCAGCAGAGCCTCCAGCCTCACTCTAGAGGAGGCAGACTCGTACCACTCCACTTGGTAGCCCTCCTCCGGAACCTCTCTCCTACCCTCATCTTTCTTGCTATCGTTACCCATGACTCCTAAGGAAGAAGACGAGAAGGAAGCAGAAGACTTACGGGAAGAGGATAAAGATGATGTCTGCTAAGCGATGGAACCGGAAGGTGGTCGAACATCTTCGCCTCCCCTTTTTATAGGGAGGAAGCTGCATGCGTGTCTGCGATGGGGGCAAGACATGTGGACGACGGGAGACAACTATATCGAGGCGCCACCACTAAGCAACCGTTGGACGTGAGCCTGCTACGCATATCAGCCAGAGCTGTGCATGTTAGCAAGAGAACACGAGGAGAGTAGTTGGGGCCGTGGCGAAGGCGAATTCGCGAACTGGTTTTGTCGCCATTAAAAGGCTCCATGCGCTTTTATGGGTGATGGACGTCTATCATTGCTATACCTGGAAAATCATAAAAGCCTTTTGGGAAGGCCAATTCAAAATTGCTTGGGACCCTGGGACGAATGTTCTGATTTCTCAGACCCAATGTGCCGCCAAAGGAGAAGTAATGGGGGCCGGAACCCACCATAGCATAGCTTCTTCGCTACACCACTAGTCTAATCAGTCAGTTACACTTTCTTTGATTAGACTTGAAGGGAGGAACTTATGATGGGGTTGAGCACCCCTTGGCTGACATGTGAACTGAAGAAGCTATGTGATAAGATTTACCAAGTCTAGACGACTCTCTTTCCCTGACGCCCGAGACCCCCTTGGGAAGGTGAATTCCCGAGACCAACTCAGGCAGACATACTTTTGAAGATCACTCCAGAAGAACACACGGCCGAGATCACCTTGGGAGAGTAGTGTTGGTGCAGGAAGCACCAGATCGAACCTTGTTTTGATATTGGCAAAGGATTCAAAGTTAAGGGCTATTTGTTGTCTAACAATGCTGCTTGAGAGTGCAGGAAACCAATTCCTAGCGAAGGGATGCTAGGCACCTGACGATGGGCTGTCAGGAACTCAAGACCTGGCGAAGGGCTGCTGGGCAAAAACTAAGTCCTAGCGAAGGGATGCTAGGCACCTGACGATGGGCTGTCAGGAACTCTAGACCTAGCGAAGGGCTGCTGAGCAAAAACCAAGTCCTGGCGAAGGGCTGCTGGGTGAAACTCAAGACCTGGCGAAGGGCTGCTGGGCAAAAGTCCAACTGGAGGATCCGGTTGGCACCAGGTAAATTCTCCCGAGAGGAGTAGGTGAGGACGCGTTCCCCTCGAGGGAACATTAGGCGTCGGTTCGACCTAGGGCTCCATTTTGGAGATCCAAAGTCAGAACCAAGACAGCTAAGGCTGTTTTAACTAACTTATTATTTGCTGTTTTGGACTAACCCTGGATGCAGGACCGAAGGACTGTGTTTCTGCAGCTCAGAGAGCCTCAAAGGAGTGAGGCCGTAGCTGAGCAGGGCGCCCCGGATGTGTCGGGCGCCCCAGAGTCAACCCAAAGTCAGCAGAGAGGTAAACGCCCCGACAGCAGCGTGTGTCGGGCGCACCGCGTGTGTCGGGCGCCCCGCATGTCGGGCGCCCCGCATGTCGGGCGCCCCGCGTGTCTCGGGCGCCCACTGTGCCACGCCACTGAAGGCTGCTGCAGCTCACTCTCGCGAAGCCCTGAAGATGACGCTTTGACCGGTCAACCGGGCGCCCCGCGCGCGTCGAGCGCCCCGGTCAAAGCTGATCCCGAAGATGAAGAGATCAGCCTTGACCAGAGGGCTCGCCGGATCAAGAGCCACGTGGGGGGCGCCCCGAGCATGTCGGGCGCCCCTGCCCTATATAAAGAGGGCCTCGACCCTATTCTTGCACAACCAATTCCTTCGACAATTCTACGCTCTTCTGCTTCCACGACACGCTCCGGAAAGCTGCCAACTCAAGCCGACGACGTCCCGCTGCTCTAGAACTTCAATCTTCACCGGACGTCGGTAACAAGAGTTGTATTTAAGTTTACAAGAATATTTTTATTATTATTTGTGTGTAAACTTTTGCGAACTTATAGAATTGCCCGCAGAAAACGGTCAACGACCGTGGGCCTTGGAGTAGGAGTCGACCCAGGCTCCGAACCAAGTAAACCGGCTGTGTTTGCGTTGTTGTGTTCTCTTTTATTTCCGCTGCGCACCCGCTCTTTTTAAATCCGAACGAATTGCGACATTCACCCCCCCCCCTCTCTCGCATTTCTCGATCCAACAAGTGGTATCAGAGCGGGGTTATTCAAAGTTGGTGCAACCACCACTTTGAAAATTTTTTTCGGATTTTTTTTCGCTTTATTTTTCAAATAAATAATATCTGTGAGTGTATTTAAAATATCCTTACGCCTTTTTCAATTCTGAATTCTCATTTTCTCACCATAAGTCAGAATTGATAAAAGAATCAATTTGTGAAAACTTGTCGTAATTTTTTTTATTATTATTTTAATATTTTTCCTCGAAATTCGTGCTTTCTTAATTCGAGAAATTTTTTTTCTTACTTTTTCTTTATTAATCAAAATTGTTAAGGTCAACATTTTCAAAAAAAAATTTTACCTCGAAATTCGTGCAAACACCTTTTGGGCTTATTTTTCTCTCTCTCCCG
This sequence comes from Boesenbergia rotunda, assembly GCA_024364735.1. Taxonomy (NCBI): domain Eukaryota; kingdom Viridiplantae; phylum Streptophyta; class Magnoliopsida; order Zingiberales; family Zingiberaceae; genus Boesenbergia; species Boesenbergia rotunda. The sequence goes on along the minus strand of JAGFNQ010006149.1, from coordinate 3,491 downwards.
CACTACTAATCCAAGACCAAGTCTTGGTACATCTCTATTTTTTTTTCCTTGTGTGCAAGATTTATCCTTAGTGGCCAATCGAGAATGGAACAGTGTTCGTCCGCCTCTATTCTCTGGCGAGAACTTCAGAACCTGGAAAAGTCTAATGGAATCCCACCTGAAGGACAATCTAGATCTCTGGTTGATAATTCAAACAGGGTTCCACCTTCCTACAGAAGATGGACTATCAATTGCATGGGACAAACTGGATGAACCAACCCTCAACCAAATTGAGACTGATGCAAGAGCAACTGCAATTCTTCAATGCGGTCTAACTAACGAACAACTCAAGCTAGTTGGATCCTTCAACTGTGCTAAAGAAATGTGGGAGAAACTAATCAACCTACACGAAGAGAGCTCCGACATTGAGGTACTTGATGTCCAAGCACAGATAGCCAAATCAGAATCTGAACTCGAATCCAGAATCGAAATCGAACCAGTAGAATCAGACGACGAACTGACTAAGACGGTAACTAATTTTGAATCTTTTTCTAAATTAGAATTGAATAATCAAATAGATACTATAATGGTCGAGAAAGGTATAAGTTTTATTGCAGGGAAAACTCCAAGAGAACTGCAAAAGAGGCCTCAACTAGAACCTGAGTCCAACTCAGACTCAGAATCCGACGACAAAGAAAGGTATCCTCGGAAACTTGTCCGGTTAGCTCGCGACCACTACAAAATACTGAGGAAACAATCAAGCAAAGGGAAGATGGCTAAAATCAAGGGGGAGACCTCCAAAAGGGAATCAAATGGTAAATTTACAGTATTTAATAATCCATTATTTACTATGAACAACATGATTAATTCATATGAAAATGTAATTCATAACATTGCTTATTGCGAAAATCTAGAATATTATTACCATTTTGAAATGACTTAAATAATTTTTTTTGCATGTTTGATTGATTGATTGTTTATTTAATTTTTGCAATTTACCATGCTTAGACTTAGGTTTAGTTAGCTTAAGGACTTAACCAATTACTTGAAATTTGAAAACATAGTATTGGGAGGAGGTGAGATGATAGTACGTTGGGGAAACCAACTCTAATAAGATCAAGTCTACTTGGTCTCTTTAGACTGGTGAAACCAGCCGAAGCTACCGATCCAAGACCCAAGCTAGTTAGACCAGAAAATGACCTAATTTAATTTGAAAATGAAATTTCATTAAAAGGCTTTGTCAAGGAAAGGTTGGATGATCCCATAAGGCTACGGCCAAAGAAGGCCTAGTGCCTCGCCAAGACCTGGAAGCCAATTTCTGAAATTCAAATTCAAATTATCTTTTGTCAAATTCGAATCTAACACAAATTTCAAATAATTATAGATTCTAATCGGTTTTCAAAATTTCTATTTTTCAAACTTATTCTGTTTCAAAAATCACTTAATCAGTGTTCAAAATTTCTGTTTTCTACACTTATTTTTTTAAATCTGTTTTCAAAATTAAATAACTTTTTTTTCAAAATAAATGAAAATTTCTTTTCAAAATTAATTTTTACCTTCAAACCTGTCTCACAAGAACTTTTAAGGCTAACTGTTTGAAAACCCTAGATTGGGTGAGACAGGAAAATTAAGTTCAAATTAAAATTTCTTTTATGTTGTGTTTTAATTCAGAGGATAATTCCAACATAGTCAAACCATGATTAACATAGTTAAACCTTAGTCAACTGAGTCAAACATGGTCAAACCTAGTTAATGCTAAAGACCCTTCAAGCACTTAGATAAAGTTAAGACAAGTCGAATACAAGGGGAGTTCTTTTTAGATTTAGTCTCAAAACCTGATTTAGTATCATTTCAAAATAAGGCCTTCAAAAATTACTCAAAATTCTTGGTATATTACTATCTCTTTGAAAAATTATTATCATTTCAAAATATTTCTTTTCAAAAACTGTGTTTATTATTATTACTTCAAATTGAGGTGTCAAAAATTTATCTCCTTGAAAGTTTCATACTCAGAAGATTATTCAAAATATTCTTTTGTTGTTAATAAACCCTAAAGACACAGAGGAAGGTCCACTTCATGATCTACTAGGACTCCTAGGATGTGTCAAATTTAGGGGGAGTTTGATTCAAAAGAAGAATTTCTGAAATTTTTTTGATAATTATTTGTTTTGAAGTTATTAGATAATTCTTATAATTTAAATCAAACCCTAAAACTCAGAGAGATCGCTTGTAGTCACAAGCTTCCTAGGACTGGGTCAATTTAGGGGGAGATGAAATTAAAAGAATTATTGAACATTTTCAAAAATTATATGTTTTCATGCACTGCAAGTTCAAATTCTTTTGAAAACTTAAAAAAATTTTCCGTCAAAATACTATTATTTACAAAATTCTTGTGGCTTATGAAATTAATTTTATAATATTTACTTGGGTTGGAGAAAATTTTTCCAGGACACTTAGGAAAATGTCCTTTGTAGTCAACAAGGTTTCCTAGGATTGTGTCAGACTGGGAAAAGAAACCTAGTCAAGTAAAATATTTTGTGGTTCAAAATGCATAATTCTTTTCAAAAATTACTTATACTTTTCAAAGTCTAAGTCTTTTCAAAATTACTTATATCTTTCAAAGTCTAAATACTTTTTTAAAAGTACTTATGTGTTTCAATCTTAATTTATTTCAAAAGTACTTAGATTTTTCAAAAATGCATATATTATTTCAAAAGTACTTTGAAGATTCAAAAGCACTTATATCTTCAAAATACATAATATCTGTCAAAAAGTACTGCTATAATGTTTTCAAAAGTATAAATATTTTTCAAGGCAATATTGTTCTAAGTGCGTGAATTTTCTAAAAGATTGGCCTACAAATATAAAATATCTTTTCAATACTTTTCCAAATAAAGTTTTGTTGGTGCAATTTAAAACTTTTGCTATACTTTCAAGAATTATACTAAGTATTTTTATGCTTTCAAAACTCATAGGCTCTGATACACAAACGCTCTCCTTAAAACTTCTCTCAAAATATTTTTATATTAGACTTAAAAATGGTCTAAAACATAAGGAGAAGAGTTTTACATTAAGGGGGAGAGAAAGGGAATTTTATTTTTAAGCTATTTCAAAATTTAAGCATTTCTAAGTGGTTCAAAGTTTTTTAGTGCATGTTTTTCTAAATAAAATTTTCCTTAGTAATCAAAATTTGTCTGAGAAAAAGGGGTTTTTAACAAAGTTTAAGCTTGCTTTTCAAAAGTGTCTATGGATACAAATACTTTTGCTCTTTTTGAAAAATACTTTGTCAAAAACTTATTTTTGGTAGAACTCAAAACTCCCCATTAGAAACCTTGCTAACCCATGTATGCTTTTGATATATGTCAAAGGGGAGGAAAGGTCAAAGTTAAGTATTTTAAGTATTTTATAACACAAGTATTCAGGTTTTAGGGAGTATGAAAAATAAAGAATTTTTTTAACTCTAGAGTTATGCTTCACTGTTTACCTTATGCTCTTAACTGTTGTAATTTTTT
>JAGFNQ010006148.1:22729-43660 GCA_024364735.1 Boesenbergia rotunda | reverse complement strand
GCGAAGGACTGCTAGGCACCCGGCGAAGGACAGCTCGGTATCCAAGACCTGGCAAAGGACCGCGAGGCAAAAGTCCAACCAGAGGAACGGTTGGCATCAGGTACATTCTCCCGAGATGAGTAGGTGAGGACGCGTTCCCCGTCGAGGGAATAGTAGGCGTCGGTTCGACCTAGGGTTCCATTTTGGGAGACCCAAAGTCAAAACCAAGACAGCTAAGGCTGTATAAAAACTAACCACTTACTGCTTTATGTTGTTTTCGGACTAACCCTGGATGCAGGACCAAAGGAACGTGTGTCTGCAGCTCAGAGAGCCTCAAAGGAGTGAGGCAGCAGTTGAGTAGGGCGCCCTAAGTGTCCAGGGCGCCCCCAAGGTGAACAAGAAACAAATGAAGCAAAAAGGAGCTTCGGCTGACTACTGGCCGGGGCGCCCTCAGCAGCCAGGGCGCCCCCAGCAGCCAGGGCGCCCTCAGCAGCCAGGGCGCCCTCAGCAGCCAAGGCACCCCGCGCCTATGCCAGCGAAGCCTATCACCCTTATCCAGCCGAGAAGCCCGCGCGGAAGGAGTCAAGCAGGGCGCCCTCAGCGTCCAGGGTGCCCCCAGGGTCAAACCTCATCCCTATTCGAGTGGGATAGAGGTTGACCGAGCGAAGCTCGGATCGCGTGACACGTGGGGGGCGCCCCCAACGTCCAGGGCACCCCGAGGTGCTATAAATAGCACCCAACGCCCAGGCTTCAAGACAGATCTCGAACACAACGCTTCTACGCTCTTCTGCTCTCACGCCTCGCTCCGGAAACTGCCCAACTCGAGCCGACGACGTCCTGCTGCTCTGATAAAGTCAATCTACTTCGGACGTCGGTAAAGAAGAGTGATTTTCAGCACGATCATCTTCGGACGTCCTGCTGCTTGAGGTGGAGCATATACTTGACCAGGAGGAGAACACGGATACATCTACTCTTGTAGAACCTCCAAGTATTTTTCAGCACGATCAGGTAAATACTCCTCCTAATTTTTCTGAAAATTTCATAGAGGTACCTCAAACTGATTTTATTGTTTGTGATATACTTAGGGATGCATCTCTTGTAGAATTTGATTGTGAAAAATCCCTAGAGGTACCTAGTATTGAATTTGCTAAAAATGAAGCATGTTGGGATACATATCATGAAAATGCTGATAGTGAAAAATTTTTAGAAGTGCCTAGTATTGTTGATTGTTGTGATGAGTCTTTTGATATATCTTATGCTGAAAATAATTGTGAAAAATTCATTGAGGCACCTAGAATTGATTTCATGGGTTGTAATACATTGCTTGATACATCCTTGATGGAAAATAATTGTGAAATTTTTATTAAAGTGCCAAGGATTGATTTTATTATTTGTGATGAGTTTTTGGATGCAAATTTTGTAGAAATAATTGTGAAAAATTTATTGAGGCACCGAAAATTGATTTAATCGGATGCGATGCATTTTTGGATACATTTTATGTAGAGATTGATGATATTACACTTCTGTCTTGCCCTGTAAGCATGAGAAAGGTTTTACATGGTTTTGCAGGGTCACAAAGACTTCTGGAGTGGGTGCTTCATCTGAATAGACTCAAGCCTCCTGGAAGGTGTTCCAAAAAGAATAAAGAGGGAGTAGATTTTACTTTAATTCGAAACACTCTACCTCTCAAATGGGTCTTGTATCTAAATAACCTTCGGCCACCTGAACAGATTGATGTTAAGTCCAAGTGTGGGGGAGTGATGCATCGTAAAGCTGAACAAATGAAAGGAGCTTCTTCGCACACCCAGACTCCTCCACTACCACGATGGAGGCTATTTCTTGACAGACTCCGACCGCCAGAGATAAAAGGGAGTTTGATCTTTGTTGCCTTTTCCTTTATTGCATGTTTTCACTTTTAAAATGAGTTCTTGCTAATAAATATGTGAGTAGAGTAACATGAATAAAAGTCATTGTAAATACCATGTCTTTTCTTTTAGCACTTTTTCTTGCATGACTAGGAATAAATATATCCCCTTAGGTTATCTCCATACATTTTAGAGTCTTTTGAAAATAAATTAAATTTGGTTGTTAAAACTTAGGGTTTGAGCTCATGGATGAAATCTTGGATGCTTGAGTACTACTTTGCTTTAGATTCTTAATTGAGGACTTGAGATGAATTATTTTTGCCTAGTAAGGTTTAGCCTTATTTTTGTGACACATACCTGTGATTGTACTCTAGAACTTGCTTAGATTCTTTCTAAACCATATTTCAATGATTTGATCACATCTATAGAGTCTAATCAATTTGTTTACCTTTCCATATCAATTCTTGACAATAATCATGTTCATTCTATTTTTCTTTCCTTATCTTCTACTCTTAACCATGTTTTTATAGGGACTTGTTTGTTTGGGGATGTTCTTTGATGCTATTTTGCCTGAGACGGACAAATGATTAAGTGTGGGGGAGTGACTAGTGTGGTGAATCAATTCGCATTAAGGAAGTACTTCATGTTAAAAAAAAAATGGCCATTTGAGTGGAGCTTGGTATCAAGAATAAGTGGGAATTCAGTGGTGAATTGGAAGTGAAGTGGATCTAAAAATCTGCAATGGGAAGGAATGACACGAAAACAAGTACAAAAAAAAAACTGTGCCATGAAAAAAAAAATTTGAAATCAATAGAGTTTGTAGCACAAATGGTTTGGATTAAGAATTGGAAGTTGGAATTATGGAAGATAAAATCAGTAACTCTTTGCAAAGTCTGGATTGAAGTTGTAAAGTTTGAATTGAGCAGAAAATCTGGGCAAAAATCTGAACCAAAGTGGAACAAGTGAAGAAGAGAAAAAAAAATCTGTGCCAAAGGAAGTTTTGTATCAACTTGCAATTGAAATTGGGTTTCCTAGGCTATGAATCAAGGGATTATGTTCATAGATGTATCAAAAGTTAGGAGTACATCAGCTGATGGACAGAACTGAAAGAAATGCAGCTGCTGAGATTTTATATCAGACTTGAAAAAAAAAATAGATTGGAAGAGGAAAAAGGCAGCTGTGAGAAAAGAAGAAGAGCTGGATATTAGAGGCAAAACACACTGAATTCGATTGAGAAACAAGCTGATATTAATCGGTTTATTGGAGTTTCATTTGGTACAGAATTCTAAAGTTGAAAAACTGTGAAGAGCTGAGAAAAATTGATTGAAGGCAGAAATAAAGTAAATGCAGAGTAAAGTTAGCAAGTAACAATCCATTTGAAGCTCATGGCATTGTAGGATTGGAAATGATTTGGATAAGCCTTTGGAGATCTAAGCACATCAGGACTGAACAAAATGAAGAACCAAAATGGAAAGTAGCAGCTGAACAGAAAGAAAAAAAATAGTTTGAAGAAGAAAGAAAAAAACAGAAAAAAGAAAGAAAAGAGATAAAGTGGCACATAAGGGAAGTGTTGGCACCATGAAGTAAATAAAGTCTCTCTCATCCGAATCAATTCCTTGCTCCATTACATTCTGAATTTACTAGAGAGGAAAGAACAGAAAAAGAAAAAGAAAAGAAAAGGAAAGGAAACAAATTGGCACGCAAGATGGAAAATTGGCACAAAGGAAAAACTTAGGTCTTTTCATCAAATTTTTGAAGGGCAAGGCAAAAGTTTTACTCCATCACACTTTTGATTTCACTAGATGACTGTAAAGAGAAGCAAAGTGCATCAAAAATATCCTCGAACACTCAAGTCTTCCACTTTATCCATTTTCCCATTTTCTTGGCTTTTACTCCATTTCTTACCATTTTTCATGTTTTCATTTGTTTTTGTAGATATTGATCCTAATCATGAATAATGGTGGAGATTAGATAACAAGCAAGCCTATGGTAGTGCAAGAAGCATGTGTGTTTGAGTGAGCTCCACTTTCATCATCAACTTAGAACTTAAGGAGAGAGCCACCAAAATTTTCCTTGAAAGGCTAGAGAGTTGAATTCATCTCAATGACTCATGAAGGATGAAAGGGCTAAGTTGTTGATTTAAGGACAAGATACTAATCCATAGAGCTTAGATTTATGAGAATTGACGACCCTAGGTAATTTCTTTTCAATTGCTTCTAATTATGCTTAAGAAGGCCTAAGGGATACATACTTAGGGATTTCGCGAGACGCTCAAGCTTAAGTGTGGGGGAGTTGATAAGTACCATTTTATTGATTATTTTAGTTGCTAAAATCCATGTTTGACCCATGTTTTACTTGCTTAATTGTGAATTTACCATAGGTTTTAGAACTTTCTCTTATTTTGGACTTAATTGCAAATTTATACATATTTAGATTATTTGGCCACTAAATTCTTGATCTATTTTTGTAGGCATGAAAGGTTCATGGACCTAAGATATACTGGGTCAAACTTGAGTCGGAAGTGGACCCGGATCGAGTTATTAAGCCTTGGATTAATCTGGGCCGTCCGATTCAAGAGCGGCTAGATCTGAGCCATCTGGGACCATCTGAAGCCATCCAAGCTAGGGTTAGGGCAGATCAAGCACTCTGATCAAGATCTGAAGGTTTCATCCCAATCAGAGCTCATTCAACTGTTGGATCAAGCTCGGAGGGCTCTAGATCGTCCATTCAAAGATTAGGGTGATCTGGACCATCCGTTGCAAATCTGGAGGATCCGAGCTACCACGAGGCAGATCCTGACCCCTGATCATCATCATCAAAGTTTGGATTAAATCAGAGCAAGATCAGCCGTTGGATTGATGTGGAGAAATCTAGGCCGTCCAATGCTTAAGTATTTAATCAAACTCCCGCAGCCTTCTTCCTTGTCGCGTCTTCGCCGTTTCTTCGTGTTCTTCATCCGTTTTCATCGCTTTTGCAATTTCTTCATCCAAGAAGGCGTGACCACCTCGATTTCATCCTTAGATCATCATCTGAATCCTTGGAGGGTAGTTTCGATCGAGAATCCATCTCAAATTTCATCCGGACAGAGGTGTTTGAGGGTTTCGGCATTCTCTGTGGTCCGAGCACTGGAATCTTAGTTACAACCCATTTCCGATGATCTGAGCCACTTGTAGGGGTTCTCAGGTGAGCTCAGGTCTTCTCCAAATCATCATCGCAGCTCAACAAACTGAGATCGAAGTGTTCGGATTGGAAATCTCCCAGCTGATGCAGTTTGAGCAGAGTTGATCGATTGAGGCTGATTTCCACTGATTTGCTGAGCTTAGGGGTTCGAGGCCAGCTCTTGCTTGACGACCAAGGAGATTTTGAGCTCGGGAAGGGATCGAGGAGTAGTTTAATTAGTTTACAATTCAGTTTTCGCTGTAGTTTGAGTTTCTGCCGCAACTCTGTTTCCGAAATTCTTTTAGCAGCTGTTCGAGTTTGTTTCATGAATCGTTTAGCTTAATTAGGTTTTGAATCTTCAAGTTAAATAGTTTAGTGAACTTGTTAGTGATCAATCGACTTTAATTTCAGTATATTTCTCTGTTAATTGTTGCGTGCCAATTACATTGCTGCGTGCCAAATTCAATTTCTGCCTTTCAGTAATGCAGCCCCTATTTCTGATAGTTGCTTAGTCTTTGTCAAGTAATCAGTAGCTTTTTAAAGTTTTTTTGAACTTAGATTAGTGACTTAAATTTAGTTTGGATTTGTTAGTTCAGTAGTTAATCCATAGCTGAAATTTCTGCAATGAATCCCTTAATTTCTGCACTATCCATTTCTGCATTTCCTATTTCTGCAATTGGGTCGATTTAGCACTTCGGGTTGAGTTTAAATTGTTGTTTTGCATTCAAGTAGTCTCTGAACTTTGCATATAACCGATTGCTTCAAGATTATTAGCTTTACATCAGTTTCTAGGTTGCATTAATATCATCTTAGGCACATCAGTTTTCTTTGTTGCTTGCCAAGTTGCTGAAATCTACCCTGTTCTGCATTCCTGTCTCCATTCGATTCTGATTAGTACTGCATCATCAGCTTGTTTCTCAAGTTGAATTGATCGATATCAAGTCGGAATTGTCAGCTATTAGTTCTGCATTTAGTCTTAACTTCCGGTACATAAGTTACTTCTTCCCTTTGTATCAGGTTGGTATCAACTTCTTCACTTAGTATCAAGAGAGGGATTGGTATCAATTGGTGCCAAGTTGGATGCAGTTTTTAGTGAGTTTTTGTGTCTGAAATTAGTTAGGTTTGCATTCATCCAATTCTGAATTTTGTTTGCATTTGTGGCTTCCAAAATTTGAAGTTAGTTTGAGTTAATTTTTGTTGCTTGTTTAATTCCCTCATTTCGTAGTTGGCCATTGTTTTAAGCTCGAATTGCTTTCCGAAAACTTCCATCACTGCCTCTATTTCTTTGCATCAGCTTTGTTTGCATTGGAATTTAAATTGCTTTTCCAATTTTAGTTAAGTTCCCTTGGTTGAGCTAGTTTACTTTTGGTTGAGTTAGCACTTGCTATTGCTTGTTTAGCTCATTAGTTTAGTTTCTTTATTTTTATTGCTCTTTCGTTTCTAAATTGCCAACAACCCCCAGATCTTATTTGAAACCCAAAAACAATCACGACACATAAATACAAGCTCAAATCAAACGAACTTTCAACTAGTCCCTAGGAAAAATATAACCTGTGGCCCCTTTACTACGTTTTCATATTCGTGATTGCAAAAAGGGTTTCCAGCTTTATAAATATCTAAATTTGAGACCCACTTTCGTGACAGCTCATTTGGGTCCATCAAGGTGCCTGAGTGTCGTAGCCAAACTCCATTTTTGAATTTAATCCTCTTGATCATGACTTCATGAAATTAGGATTTCTTCAAACTTCTTCTTCTTCCTCTAGCTCTTGCTCTCTTGGCGATTAGTCCAAAGAAGAGCAACCTTGCTCTGATACCACATGTTAGGACCGGTAGGAGAGCTAGAGAGGGGTGATTAGCTCCGATCTTTGCTCGTTGTAGTTTTGTTGCGGCGGAAGACTTGAGCAATGTTAACACCTCGATTTTACTTGGTATTCACCTCCTTGAGGTGATTAATCCAAGGGTCCACTCTCCTCACTCTCTCATACACTATGAAAGATCTCCTCTTAAGGTGAAGAAACCTCTTACAAGCTTCCAAGAAGATACAACAAGAATCCAAGCAAATACAAAAGAAATCTTACAAGATTTACACAACTTAGCTATCTTTGCTTTTCTTGCTATCTTCAAGCTTGGAATTACCTCTTGATCCTTGGAAATGCATCAGCACTAAGCTCTAAGGCCTCACTTGAAATGGCGATGAAGGAGGAGGAAGCTACGCGAGCGATACTGCTTCAAACCTGCGTGAAAAACTTATATATCCGATGCCTAGGATTTCCTAATCGATTCCCACGTCAGACTTAGCTGTTCAACGGCTATTTTTTGAAGCTTAATCGATTAGCCAATCGATTAAGAATAACCTTAATCGATTGCTAAATCGATTCAACACCTTTCTGTGCTCTCGTGCAAAACTGCTGTAATCGATTGCCTAATCGATTACATAACACCTTGATCGATTACCCAATCGATTCAACCAGCTTCTGTTCTCGCAATTCATTTCTCCCAATTGATTACCCAATTGATTCACTCCTTCTTCCTTAATTAATCACCTAATCAATTAAGAAGGCTTCAGTTTGCGAGAAACCAAACCTAAATCGATTACCTAATCGATTGAGTCCAACCATAACTTGTGTGCACAAGTCTAAGGTTCCCTTGCCTAACCTTGGTCAACCGTGACCTGTTAGGACTTCTCTACCAAGTGTCCGATCAACCCTTTGACCAACCTGGATTTCTCCTGCCTAGCCCCCAACTAGGACTTAACCTGATTCCCAACCAGGTTTGCCTAACCCTCGAGTTAGGTTTAGTCTCTCGGTAGACTTCTATCTTGCCAGCTTATGATCTCCCCGATCCACCTAGACTTCACCTAGTCCCAATAGTTGTGCCTAGTTCCACTAGGTCTTTTCCCATGCCAGCGTTCAATCTCCCCGATCCACCTGGACTTCACCTAGTCCCACTAGGTCATTTCCCATGCCAGCGTACGATCTCCCAGATCCACCTGGACTTCACCTAGTCCCACTACGTCTTTTCCCAGTCAAGTCTCCAGTCAACCTTGACCCACTTGACTCACCAATATTCAAACATCATGTGATATTCAAACATTAATATCAAACATCGAAACATCCAACCTTATGCTTACCAAGCTTATCAAACATAAGCTTACCCAAGCCTAGTCAAACTAGGTCAAGCCTGACCTAACCAAGATTGCACCAACAATCTCCCCTTTTTTGATGTTTGACAATATGTTTGAGAAAGACTAATCCCTATTAGTCTTTCAATCTTCTCCTCCTTTGACACACATCAAAAACACTTCCTGAGAGTATATATGGTCAAAGGCCTGCCCAATGAAAGTCTCATACCTTTCATTTGAACCCATGCTCAATTTTGAGCATTCATCGAAATAAAGATTCTCAATCTTCATTCTTTTACTTATCCCAAAAATAAAAATTCAAACACACGCTTTTAAGGAAGACCCCCCCTCAAAACATGCTCTAACCCTCTATCATTGCACCAACAATGATTTTTAAGTTTCTAAAAACTTTAGAAAATCTCAACTCGAGGTTATGAGATTTTGAGATTCAAAACTTGAATCAAAACCTCTCTAATCCTATAAGTTTCACCAAACAAACTCCCTTTTTGATTTCACAATGAAATTTACCGAAATATACTTATAAAAGTATTTCAAGGGGCTAGGGATTGTTAGGTTACTCAAAATTGGGTTAACTGATTGAAAACAGACAGTTTCAGTCGTGCCAATCAATTGGTGTTGGGTCCCAATCGATTAAGCTATGCCTTAATCGATCAGCTAATTAATTACAACTTCCCTTAATCGATCAATGGATCGATTATGCGAGCTTCTATGCCCGTAGAAAAGGTTTAACAATCGATTGACCAATCGATTGATGTTGTCCTAATCGATCACCTGATCGATTGAGAGTTTATGATTTCTGAAAACAATTTCAGTCCGAATTTCAGAAACTCATAAATAATTCTATAAAATTTGAAAAATCTCGAAATTTTGTGTAGACATTATTTATGGCATATACTATCAAGAAAAAAATAAGTTTATACTAAAATACCTCCGTTTTTCAAAGATTGACACAAAAATGAAAACCATTGAAATATTTCAATGTTTCACTCTATTTTGTATCCAATTCATCAATTACGAGATCTATCAAAAGATACTCTTCACCAAGATTTTCCAAGATAGTTTTGAAATAGATTTCAAAAATGATTTCCAACCATGTTCCTTGAGCTAAATGCACATGACTTGTACATTAGTTTTCCTAATGATTGGAGTTCATTTATATTCATGTTTTGATTAACCTAAAACTCAATAGGATGCACATTAATCAACACTTTGAGTTTCATTCATCACCCTAACATCTCACTTATTTCTAATGTATCTCAAAATACATGCAAGTCAACTTATGGTCTTGGTGAGATGTGAAAGTCATGTTCTCCCTAAACTAAGGATTCATGCATTTCTTTCTAAGCATTATAAACTTTGATCGTCCACCTATAATGTCAATGTCCTTAATTTCAATAAAAATTAAATTAATATATGATAATGACTATGACATGTTGGTGCCGGAAGCACCAAAGTCAAACCTGTGTTTTGATAATGGCAAAGGGTCCAGAAGTTAAGGTTTTGTTGTTATCTAACAAGGCTAATCAAGTATGCAGGTAATGTCCTAGCTACACTAGGCACTAAGTTCTGGTTCTAAGAATTGGGCACTATATCCTGGTCGTGGACTGGGCATCGAAGACCTGGTGAGTGAAGCTGGGCACTAAGACCTGGTGAGTGAAGATGGGCACTAAGACCTGATTCGGGGGATTGGGCAAAAGTCCTATCGGAGGAGCCAGTTGGCAAACAGATAAAATCTCCTGAGAGGAGTAGGTGAGGACGCGTTCCCCGTGGAGGGAACATTATGTTGGTGCAGAATGCACCTAAGTCAAACCTGTGTTTTGATAATGGCAACATAGGTCAAAAGTTAAGTCTTTCTTGTTTTCTAACAAGTTAATCAAGTGTGCAGGAAAAGCCCTAGCGAAGGACTGCTAGGCTCCAGGCGAAGGACAGTTTGGGACCGAAGCCCTAGCAAAGGACTGCTAGGCAACTGGCGAAGGACTGCCAGCATCCAAGACCTAGCGAAGGAATGCTAGGCACCGGGCGAAGGACAGCTCGGCATCCAAGCCCTGACAAAGGACCGTCAGGCAAAAGTCCAACCAAAGGAACGGTTGGCATCAGGTAAATTCTCCCGAGAGGAGTAGGTGAGGACGCGTTCCCTATCGAGGGAACAGTAGGCGTCGGTTCGACCTAGGGCTCCATTTTGGAGACCAAAGTCAGAACCAAGACAGCTAAGGCTGTATAAACCTAATAATTTATTATGTTATTGTGTTTTGGGACTAACCCTGGATGCAGGACCGAAGGAACGTGAGTCTGCAGCTCAGAGTGCCTCAAAGGAGTGAGGCAACTGCTGACCAGGGCGCCCGGAGTGTCCCGGGCGCCCCCAAGGTGAACACCAAACACACAATCAAAAAGTGCGCTTCGACAGTACAAGCTGCGGGCGCCCCCGTGCTTCCGGACGCCCCCACTACTCTCGGGCGCCCCCTGCGCTGCGGGCGCCCCCATGCGCATACATCGAACCCGAACCCCGCGAAGCCAAGCAAAGCCAAAGGATAGAGTTTGACCCGGTCAACATGGGCGCCCCGAGCGCTCCGGGCGCCCCGGTCAAAGCGGATCCCGAGGATAAGGGGATCAGACGGCGACCGAGATCCAACCGGATCAAACGCTACGTGGGGGGCGCCCCCGACATCCCGGGCGCCCCCAGGCCCTATATAAGGGACCCTCGACCAAGGCTTCAAAGCATCACTTCTTCCAACACCTCAAAGCTCTTCTGCTCTCGCGCCTTGCTCCGGAAACTCTCCAAATCAAGCCGACGACGTCCTGCTGCCCCGACATAATCGATCTACTCCGGACGTCGGTAAAAGAGCTAGTTTAACGTTTACTGTACTTCATTCTAATCCTGTAATCTTTTGTAAACGATTTTTGCGCCTGATATAGAATTGCCCAAAGTAAACGGTCAACAACCGTGGGCCTTGGAGTAGGAGTCGACACAGGCTCCGAACCAAGTAAATCGACTGTGTCTTTTGTGCTGTGTTTTGTTTTATTTTATTTCCGCTGCGTACGTGCTCTTTTCAAATCCGAACGATTTCCGATATTCACCCCCCCCCCTCTATCGGCTTTCACGATCCAACAAGTGGTATCAGAGCGGGGAATTCAAACTTGGTGCAACCACCAGTTTGAAAATTTCTTTTCGGATTTCTTTTTAATTTTATCATTTTATTTTCTTTATCTTACGAATTCTTCGAAGAAAAATTTCATTCTTTTTCTTTGGCAAGGTTGGTGCAACACCCCTTGTCTTTAATTTATCCAGCACTGCTAATCCAAGACCAAGTCTTGGCAAATCTCTTTTAGCTTTTCTTTTTCAGAACAAATGTCTATGCAAGAGGGATTCAGCACCGCTAGACCTCCACTCTTCAGTGGAGAAGACTTTTCCTACTGGAAAAGTCGCATGGAGGTCCACCTGAAAACTCAGGTGGACATGTGGATCATTATCCAGTCCGGTCTGGAGATCCCCCGAAATGCAGAAGGACTTCCACAAAGCTACTCGGAGTGGGACAACACTCTAAAGCGCAAGATAGAAGCCGACGCAAAAGCGACGCAAACCCTACAATGCGGGCTGACAAAGGAAGAACTGAACCGAGTGGACCCCTTCAACAGTGCAAAAGAGCTATGGACAAAACTGATCGAGCTGCACGAAGGGACTTCGGACACCAGGATCAGCAAAAGGGATCTGCTACTGAATAAACTCTACACTATCAAAATGGCCGACAACGAAACAGCAGCCCAGCTCCATGCACGAATCCAGGAGGTAATGAACGGTCTTCACTCAATAGGTCACAGGGTTGAAAACCGTGACCTAATAAGGTATACTCTAAACGCCTTTCCAAGAAACACCTTGTGGGCATCTATGGTAGATGCATACAAGGTCTCTAGAGATCTCTCTAAAATAAAACTAGATGAATTATTTTCTGAACTAGAACTGCACGAACAGACTAACACCAATTCGGTCGAAAAAGGTATCGCTTTCATTGCAGGTAAAAACTTGAAGACAACGAAGAAGAAAACTGAACTTGAACCCGAGTCTGACACAGACTCAGAAGATGAAGAAGGAGATCAAACTAAACTGGTCCGGCTCGCTCGAAGCTACTACAAGGAGCTGAAGAACCGAACCAACAAACGAAAAACCGACCGAAGAAAGGACGAACCAACTGAACCAGCAAACAAGCCCAATGTAACCTGCTATGAGTGCAAGAAAAAGGGCCACTACAAGTCAGAGTGCCCTAACCTAAAGGAGACGAAGAAACTGAGAAGAAAGAAGGTGCTACAAGCAACCTGGGACGAGTCTTCCTCAGAAGAAGAAGAAGAGGCACCCCAGTCCAACCTCCTAGCTCTGACCGCCTCAGATAAAGTCGAGACAGAGTCAGAATCAGAACAAGAGGACGGCGAGCTGACCTTCACAGAGAACGGAGAAATTAAGGTAACTGGTTTTAATAGATTACAGTTAACTGAATTGATTTCTTTTCTTTCTCGTGATTTGGCAAAAGCCAAACTCCGGGTTGAATCCCTCCGACAGGAAGTAAAACTCCTGAAAGAGGGAGCTGACTCTAAACCCTTAACCGAGAAGGTTCAGGAAGGAACTTCTATTCAAGTTGAAAAACTTGAAAAGGAGAACTCCTCCCTGAAAACTCAGGTTAAGGAATTTAGAACAGTTTTAGAACGATTTACATCTGGTTCCAAGGGTCTTGACATGATCCTTGGAAAATAGAAATCAGTTCTAAATCGATCTGGACTTGGCTATCGAACCAAATCCCGACAAAGATCGTATTTGGCTGTACTGAATCAGTCCAGAGGCAAAATTCAGGCATGGGTACCTAAACTATGCCTGAACAAACCAACTGGATCAAATCAGTATTGGATCCCCAAGGACAAGATTCACATCTTGCCTAACCATCACTGTGGCTTTAGTCCAGGGGGAGCCAAACTGAAAACCATTTTTATTATTAGATAATCTTGTCATTATTGATTTAAATTGATTGTTTGATTGTTTATTTAATTTCTGTATTATACCATGCTTAGACTTAGGTTAGTTAAGGACTGAACAAACTTAGCTGAAATTTGACAACATAGTATTGGGTAGAGGTGAGATGATAGTACGTTGGGGAAACCAATTCTAATAAGATCAAGTTCACTTGGTCTCTTTAGACTGGCGGAACTGGCCGAAGCTACCGATCCAAAACCTAAACTAGTTAGACCAGAAATTTTTCAGAAATTGATTTTGGAAATGAAATTTCATTAAAAGGCTTTGTCAAGGAAAGGGTGGATGATCCCATAAGGCTTCGGCCAAAGAAGGCCTAATGCCTCGCCAAGACCTGGAAGCCAATTTTTGAATTTCAAATTCAAATTAATTTTTGTTAAATTCGAATCTAACACAAAATTTCAGTTATTTATAGATTTAAACATAAATTTAATTGTTTTCAAAATTAATCAAACTTTTTCAAAAATAACTTCTAATCAAAAACTGTCTTACAAAACCTATAAGGTTAACGTGATTGAAAACCCTAAGATTTAAGTGAGACAGTAGAATTAAGACTCAAGTAATTTTTTTTGGATAATCTTGTATTTGTCAAACCTTGGTCAAACCATGGTCAACCTTGGTCAACACAGTCAACATGGTCAAACCATGGTCAACCTTGCCAAACTATGGTCAAAACAGTCAAAATCAATCCCAACCATGGTCAAATTGATTAAACCATAGTTAAACAATGACAAGACAAATTTTTGTCTCTACATACCCTTGAGCAGGGCGCCCGGGACCACACGGGCGCCCCCCCTTTCACTTTTTCGTTCCTCGAGACAGAAAAGCTGTCTTGCCCTTGACCAGGGCGCCCGAAACCACGCGGGCGCCCCCATCACCTCCATTGCAGTCAAACCTGCAAAGCAACCTGTTGAGGGCGCCCGGACTGTCCCGGGCGCCCCCAACCAGTCCTTTAAACTGCCTTTGGCAGCAGCCCTGACCAGGGCGCCCGGAGGCTTCCGGGCGCCCCCATGAAATTGCCTATAAAAGGCATCCAAAACTCCTTCACTTCCCACACCAAAACCAACCTTCTTCTCCACTTCTTACTCTTCAAGAAGACCTTACAAGTCCTCTCTCTCAACTATGCCTCCTCGAGCCGTCTGGTATGATTAGTAATTTTATTCCATTTAAATTTATTCCATGCAATATCTTTATTCATTCTTTAAACTCTCTTAACTTAGAAGACGCCGACCAAATCCGGCCAACCCCGGTGCCCAACCTAGTCCCGACCCTAGATTTCCTAATCTAGAGTTATGTAATAGGTTCGCACAAACAATCTACAAGCCTATTAAAACGAGTTATCTCAATAGGCACTTTTTTACCCAATCATGCCCTGTCACAATGAACATCATCAACTTCTATCAATTGGACAATCTTGTCTTCTGCACTCATACAATTAATGAAACCTTATGTGCAGAATTTTACAACAACATAATTAGACAAGATAATCTAATGTTTCATACTACTGTCCAAGGGATCCCTCTGACCATTACCCCTACTTTATTGAACCGATTCCTAGGACTGCGACCCTCTCAGTCCACATTCTGCTGTTATCCTCCTAGAAACCCCCCATTTGATCCACCCTACTCAGAGATTACCCTAGACACCATTCACTCCTATTTTTTTAGGGCAGACCTCCCAGTAAATAGAAGCTTCCTAGCTGTTGAACTTCAGGCTCAGAACTATGCCTTATATAGAGTCCTGGTCCGCTGTATCTTACCACTCTCCACCAGAGACCTTGGGACTATGCGACCCTTTCATGCCTTTCTCCTTTATGCCTTAGTCCACCACCTTGACCTAGACATTGGACTCCATATGTTTCATACCATTCTGCATGCGTCCAGTGTCACGACCCAGGGACGAGTGCGCACACCATATTGCCACATCATTACTTCCCTTCTACATCACCACGAGCGGGACATTACCATTGGTGAAATCACCGCTATGACTGACTTTGACGAGATAGGGTTTAGGAACTTCTCATTAGCCGGTCTAGAGGTATCGGCCACCGGGGTTCTGAGCTGGAGACGACACCAGGCCGGAGCTCGAGTCGATTCAGATGAGGAGGTTGAGGTCGATGTTGGAGATGTAGCTGCAGCCGCCCGAGCACACGTCGACGAGCCCGCTCCACCGACACTCTACCAGAGAGTGACACATTTAGAAACACAGATCCAAAGCCTCCGAGAGGAAATCGAAGCCAATCATGCCGAAGACTTGGAGACAAATCGGGGCTACTACACCGAGTATATGCGCGCCCTTAGAGCTGAGCAGGAGGCCAGAGATGCACAGTATCTAGAGATGATGGCACGATTTGATGCATGGCAGCCTGGCCCGTCCGATCATCCCGGTCCTTCGTCGTAGATTTACTTATCATTGTACCTATTTGACTATCCCTACTCAGTAGGGTGGACTTGAGTTTGACTGCTTGACCGTATGTGAACCATGACTACCTGCTTTATTTTCTGTTGACCAGGTTATGAGTACTTGTTCTCTTTTCAGTTAGGATTGTGTTCAGTAGAATAGTTTAACTCAATTGTTTTTACTCTACTTGATTTCAAAAATAAGTTTTCTAAAATTAGAATTTTGAAAAACTGTTTTATTCAAATTTCAAAAATCAGTTTTCATTTTCAACTTAGCTTTATTTCAAAAATCAGTTTTAAAAATCTTTTCGACTTAGTTTTATATTAATTTTAAAACTACCCCCTTCAAAACTAGGGCTTTTTCGAAAATGGACTTAGGCTAGGCTTTAACCCTAGAACTGCATGCACCTATAGACTTAGAAGCCAGCATCTCATAAACACCTTAGGACACTTTTGATTGATAACCTAGAAAGGGTTGAGATGCTTAGGTCTTTGCCTCAATTCAAGATGCTTTAAGTCAGTGCATCTGCAGAAATTGGGGCACTAAATACAACTTACATAGCAATCAAGTTAAGTGTCAAGTTTAGAAAATCTAACTTGAACAAAAACACTTAACTTGACTAAGCCTAGCAAAAACTACTGTTTATAACAGTTAGTAAGTAGCTAATTGGTTTAGACAGGCCCCTACAGAGAGAATTGATTGATTTAGTGTAAATTTAATTATAAATTAATTCAGTACAGCAAAAATTTTACTTATTTTCCTTTTTATTTTCCTTTATTTATGCTGTATTTATTTGTTTTGATATATGGCAAAGGGGGAGAGATAGGAAAGGAGAGAGTAAAATAAAATTTTCCTTTCAAAAATTTTCTTAACTCTATCCTTTATGCAAAAAGTAAAGTATTCAAAATGTATTTTTTTAAAAATACTTAAGCTTTCAAAACTTCTACTTAAGCTTTCAAAATTTTGAAAAATACTTAAGCTTTCAAAACTTCTACTTAAGCTTTCAAAATTTTGATAAATACTTAAGCTTTCAAAACTTCTACTTAAGTTTTCAAAATTTTGCTAAATACTTAAGCTTTCAAAACTTCTACTTAAGCTTTCAAAATTTTGATAAGTACTTAAGCTTTCAAAACTTCTACTTAAGTTTTCAAAATTTTGCTAAGTATTTAAGTCTTTCAAAATATCTACTTAAGCTTTCAAAGTTAACTAAGTACTCAAGTTTTTTTTTAAGGTTAACACTTTCAAAACCGTTGAGTACCTTGAAACTTAAAAGCCTCAAACTTTTTAAGTACTCAAAAATCATGTTTCAAAAAATTCCTATATACTGTTAACTTAAGTTATTAAAAGTACCTAAAACTTAAGTTTTCAAAAGTGCAAGTTTTTTTACCCCACGAATTTTTGAAAAACATAGGGGGAGATTCCTTCCAGGGGGAGGGAACAAAAGTTAAAGCTTTTTTTCATGTTTTGCTTAAACTAAACTTTTTGAACTAGGGTTGCCATAAATCAAAAAGGAGGAGATTGTTGGTGCAGAATGCACCTAAGTCAAACCTGTGTTTTGATAATGGCAACATAGGTCAAAAGTTAAGTCTTTCTTGTTTTCTAACAAGTTAATCAAGTGTGCAGGAAAAGCCCTAGCGAAGGACTGCTAGGCACTGGCAAAGGAATGCCAGGAAAGAAAGTCCTAGCGAAGGACTGCTAGGCTCCAGGCGAAGGACAGTCTGGGACCGAAGCCCTAGCAAAGGACTGCTAGGCAACTGGCGAAGGACTGCCAGCATCCAAGACCTAGCGAAGGAATGCTAGGCACCAGGCGAAGGACAGCTCGGCATCCAAGCCCTGACAAAGGACCGTCAGGCAAAAGTCCAACCAAAGGAACGGTTGGCATCAGGTAAATTCTCCCGAGAGGAGTAGGTGAGGACGCGTTCCCCATCGAGGGAACAGTAGGCGTCGGTTCGACCTAGGGCTCCATTTTGGAGACCAAAGTCAGAACCAAGACAGCTAAGGCTGTATAAACCTAATAATTTATTATGTTATTGTGTTTTGGGACTAACCCTGGATGCAGGACCGAAGGAACGTGAGTCTGCAGCTCAGAGTGTCTCAAAGGAGTGAGGCAACTGCTGACCAGGGCGCCCGGAGTGTCCCGGGCGCCCCCAAGGTGAACACCAAACACACAATCAAAAAGTGCGCTTCGACAGTACAAGCTGCGGGCGCCCCCATGCTTCCGGGCGCCCCCGCTACTCTCGGGCGCCCCCTGCGCTGCGGGCGCCCCCATGCGCATACATCGAACCCGAACCCCGCGAAGCCAAGCAAAGCCAAAGGATAGAGTTTGACCCGGTCAACACGGGCGCCCCGAGCGCTCCGGGCGCCCCGGTCAAAGCGGATCCTGAGGATAAGAGGATCAGACGGCGACCGAGATCCAACCGGATCAAACGCCACGTGGGGGCGCCCCCGACATCCCGGGCGCCCCCAGGCCCTATATAAGGGACCCTCGACCAAGGCTTCAAAGCATCACTTCTTCCAACGCCTCAAAGCTCTTCTGCTCTCGCGCCTTGCTCCGGAAACTCTCCAAATCAAGCCGATGACGTCCTGCTGCCCCGACATAATCGATCTACTCCGGACGTCGGTAAAAGAGCTAGTTTAACGTTTACTGTACTTCATTCTAATCCTGTAATCTTTTGTAAATGATTTTTGCGCCTGATATAGAATTGCCCAAAGTAAACGGTCAACGACCGTGGGCCTTGGAGTAGGAGTCGACACAGGCTCCGAACCAAGTAAATCGACTGTGTCTTTTGTGCTGTGTTTTGTTTTATTTTATTTCTGCTGCGTACGTGCTCTTTTCAAATCCGAACGATTTCCGATATTCACCCCCCCCCTCTATCGGCTTTCACGATCCAACACATTAGGGGTCGGTTTGACCTAGGGTTTCATTTGGGAAGCCCAAAGTCAGAACCAATACAGCTCAGGCTATAAATCATGGTTAATTTTATATCATTTATATGTTTCTTGTGTTTTGGAACTAACCTTGGTTGCAGGAACGTAGGTATGGAGGTTTCTGCTCCCAGGCGCCTCAATGGAGTGAGGCGCCCTACTTGGCTAGGCCCTAGACAAAGGGCAAATTCCAGAACAACTCGAAGCAAAGCCTCAAGACTGCAATAGAGGCACCTGTGTTAACACAGTCGCCCCAGTTAGCTTAGGTGCCCTGGTTGAGGGGATAAGCGCTAGCCAAGTCTACGGATTGAGGTTCGCGCAGAGAAGGCCACGTGTCAGGCGCCCCCTTCAACACAGGCGCCCCAGCTACGACTATATAAAGGGGTTTACTCCCTTGGGTTCAACAACAATTGCTTTTACGCATTCATTCAAGCGCTCCGCTCCGATAAGCTCTGTGCTCAAGATTCAAGTGCCAACGACGAACCACGGCTCCGGCATTCCAAAATCTTTCGGTCGTCAGTATAAATTCTTTTTTTTAAAGTGCTGTAATTTTTTAATTATATATTCGGAACTCCAACTTGTAATCATTTTACAAAATTATAGAATTGCCCATCGTAAACGGTCAAGGACTGTGGGCCTTGGAGTAGGAGCCGACTGCGACTCCGAACCAAGTAAAAACAAAAGTGTTAGCGATTGTTTTTGCTTTTCCGCTGCATAATTTCTCTAAGTATTTCGAAAAATTTAACGATCGATATTCACCCCCCCTCTATCGATTCATTCCGATCCCACAAGTGGTATCAGAGCGGGTGACTCAAACTTGGTGCAACCACCAGTTGAGAATTTTTTCAGATTTTCGAGATTTAATATTTTTTTCTCTTTTCGCTCGTTTTTTCGTTAATCGAGGTTGGTGCAACACCACTCGATTTTTTCGTTATTTTTATTTTTCCCGCACTGCTAATCCAAGACTTAGTCTTGGGACGAGTTTTTTTAAGGTTTTCAGTTTTAATTAAATGGTCAACCAAGAGTGGAACAGTGCTCGTCCATCGCTATTCTCCGGCGAGAATTTCACTTTTTGGAGAAGTCAAATGGAATCTCATCTGAAGGCCTATATGGACATATGGATGATCATTCAAACGGGCTTCTCCTTCCCTACAAAAGATGGATTATCAATCGAGTGGGACAAACTGGATGAATCATCACTCAACCAGATTGAGACAGATGCAAGGGCAACCGCAATCCTACAGTGTGGCCTAACCAAAGAACAACTCAACCTAGTCGGTTCATTCGGATGTGCCAGACAAATCTGGAAGAAGTTAATCAACCTATATCAAGAGAACTCAGATGAAGAAAAAGATCAGGTAAGTTATGTTGCATTCTCGACTCAAGCATAAGTAGCTGAGACAGACTCGGCACCCGACTTCGAAATTGTCTTCGAATCAGATGATGAGATACAATCCGTACCCAACTTTGAAATCGAACCAGAGTCAGAAGACG
Source organism: Boesenbergia rotunda (assembly GCA_024364735.1). Taxonomy (NCBI): domain Eukaryota; kingdom Viridiplantae; phylum Streptophyta; class Magnoliopsida; order Zingiberales; family Zingiberaceae; genus Boesenbergia; species Boesenbergia rotunda. The sequence continues at coordinate 23,685 of JAGFNQ010006148.1, read as the reverse complement.
AGTTTTCCGAGACAAAGTCGGTAACTAATTTTGAATCTTTTTTTAAATTAAGATTAAATGAGCAAACTAATACTGCAATGGTCAAGTAAGGTATAGTTTCTATTACAAGGAAAGCTCCAAGAGAACCACCAAAGAATAAGGCTCAACCAGTACCCGATTCCAACTCAGATTCAAAGTCCGACGACGAAGAAGGGGATCGTCGGAAACTGGTCCGATTGGCTCGTGACCACTACAAGATGCTGAAGAAGCAGAAAAGAAAGATGGCTAAAATCAAGGGGTAGATTCCCAACCAGGAATCAAACGGTAACATGGTAAATTCAAAATTTAAAAATCATATAATATGTTTTAAATGCAGCGAAATATGACACTACAAGAGTAAGTGCCCCACTCGCAATAGTCGACCTTCGCCATCTACAACAGACGGAACCCTCAAGAGTACTGGACAAACAATCGTGAAAGGTAAATTTACAATATTTGAAAATCCAGTATTTACTTCAAATAACGTGATTAAATCATATATATTAGTTAAGGAAAATTTCAGAAAATTAGAACAAGAAAATGAAACACTGAAACATAAGGTCAAAATCTTAGAAAATTTAATTCACAATCTTACTGATTTCGAAAATCCAGAGTATTACTCCAATTGTGACGTTACTTAGATAATTGTTTGCTTTAATTACTTGTTGTATGTTTATTTTTTATTTTTAAGGCTTAGAATTAGGATTGGATAGTTTAAGGACAAAAGAGTTATTTAAAACTTAAACAACCTAGTATTAGGTGGAGGTGAGATGATAGTACGTTAGGGAAGCGTTTCTAAGAAGGTGAAGTAGGGTAAGACGTACCCTACTCGGTCTGTTTAGTCTGGTGGAACTAGCCGAAGCTACCGATCCAAGACCTAAACTAGTTAGACCAAAATTTTTCAAGAAGTACTTTGAAAATGAATTTTCGATAAAAGG
>JAGFNQ010006148.1:0-20926 GCA_024364735.1 Boesenbergia rotunda | reverse complement strand
GGTTCTAGAAAAACAACGTTTACACTATTAATTTACCTATAGGACCCAAATACTTTCTGACTCAATTAGAAGAATCTAACCTTTGGCATAGGAGATTAGGTCACACTCATATGAAACTGATTTCAAAAATTACTCAACTTGGGTTAATTAAAGGTGTGCCTAAAATCAAGAATTTTGAAAATACAATTTGTAACTCATGTAAACAAGGCAAACAAACTAAGTCGACTCATAAACCAACCCAATCAGACTTAACCCAAACCACACTTGAGCTCCTACACATTTGCCTATTTGATTCATATGGAGCCAAGCCACTAAGCAGGAATCGGTACTGCTTAGTAACCATTGACGACTACTCTAGGTTTACCTGGGTTAGGTTCCTGAAAACTAAGGGTGAAACCTTTAATTTATTTAATGACTTGTGCAAAATGTTTGAAAATCAAAATGATACTAAAATTAAAAGACTTAAGAGTGATCATGGGGGAGAGTTTGAAAATCAAAAATTTGAGGAGATTTGTAAAATTAATGGGTATATCAATGAGTTTTCCTGTCCTAGAACCCCCCAACAAAATGAGATAGTTGAGAGAAAGAATAGAACCCTTCAGGAAGCTGCTAGGACCATGCTCAATGAATACAACCTAGCTAACCAATTTTGGGCAGAAGTGGTAAATACGACATGTTATATCCAAAATAGGGTTCTAATTAATAAAAGACACAATAAAACCCCCTATGAACTCTATTATCATAGATTACCAAATTTACACTATTTAGGAGTTTTTGAGTGCAAAGTTCATATTTTGAACACTAAGGACTACCTAGGTAAGTTCCAATCAAAGTCAACCCTAGGGACCTTCCTAGGATATTCAACAACTAGTCGAGCTTATAGGGTTTATAATAAACAAACTCATAAAATTGAGGAAACTACCAATTTAATCTTTGATGAAGAAGTTGAACCAAAATTAGATAATCAAAAGTTAAACCAATCAAATCTTGATCACGAAGACATTGAACCACTAATTGAACCATTAAATGGATTATCACTTGAACCAATAACTGAGGTATCAACTGAACCAACAACTGAACCAACTCAAGTAGTTGAACCAAACACTGAACCTGACCATCCAGCCAGACCTGAGGCTGAACCTAGTTCTAAAAGAACAAAGAAACCAATACTGAATCATCCTTCTGACCAAATTATGGGTGATCCAACCTTAAGAGTTAGAACTAAGTCTTCTTATAGAAATCTTAGTCAGATCGCACTTATTTCGAAAATTAAACCTAAGACTATAGAAGAAGCCCTACCTGACCCAGATTGGATTATAGCTATGCAAGAGGAGTTAGCCCAATTTGAAAGAAACCAAGTCTAGGAATTAGTACCTAAACCTGAGGGAAAATCTGTTATAGATACTAAGTGGGTTTTTAGAAACAAATTGAATGATCAAGGGGAAATTATTAGAAATAAAGCCCGCCTAGTAGCTAAAGGGTTTAGTCAAGTCGAAGGGTTAGACTATGATGAAACCTATGCCCCAGTAGCCAGACTTTAGTCAATTAGAATGTTATTAGCTTTTGCAACCCATAGAGGATTTAAACATTACCAAATGGATGTCAAGTCTTCTTTTCTCAATGGATTCATTAATGAAGAAGTTTATGTAGGGCAACCCCCAAGATTTGAGGACTTAGAGAAACCTAAACATGTATTTCAACTTAGAAAAGCACTTTATGGGTTGAAACAAGCACCTAGGGTTTGGTATGAATGCTTATCAACCTATTTAATTTCTAAGGAATTTAATCAAGGTCAAATTGACTCCACACTATTTGTTAAAACCTTAGAAAAAAATATTTTTATTGCACAAATTTATGTTGATGATATAATATTTGGATCTACCAATTCTAATTTTCTAAAAGAATTTGTCAAAATCATGGAGAGAGAATTTGAAATGAGCTTGGTAGGTGAGCTCAACTTTTTCTTAGGGTTACAAATAAAACAAACTAGAGATGGTAATTATGTTCACCAATCCAAGTATGCTAAAGAATTAATAAAGAAATTTAAAATGGACAACTCTAAAAGCTTAAGTACTCCTATGACTACTAATGTCAAAATTGATAATGACCCTAAGGGTAAACCAGTTGACTTAAAATTATACCGGAGTATGATTGGTAGCCTACTATACTTAACTGCTAGTAGACCTGATATCTTATTTTCTGTAGGAATGTGTGCTAGATACCAAACCTGTGCTATGGAATCCCACTTAGCAGCCCTAAAAAGAGTTCTAAGATACATTAAGGGTACCCTAAATGTAGGGATTTGGTATCCTAGGACTTCCACTTTTGAATTATCAGGATATTCTGACTCTGATTATGTAGGTTGTAAATTAGATAGAAAGAGTACAAGTGGAAGTTGTCAGTTGTTAGGCAATAGTCTAGTCAGCTGATACAGTAGAAAGCAATACTGCGTAGCCTTATCCATAACCGAAGCAGAATATGTTGCCCTAGGAGAGTGTGTGACACAACTTTTATGGATGATGCACACTCTTAAGGATTTCTAGCTAGACTACACCCAAACTAAAGTATTCATTGACAATATTAGTTCAATAAACTTAACTAAGAATCCAATTCAGCACTCCCGAACCAAACATATTGAAGTGAAACATCATTTTGTTAGAGATCATGTAGCCAAGGGAGAAATAATACTTATGCATGTGGACTCAAAATCCAATTTAGCTGACATTTTTACCAAACCCTTACCTGAATATGAGTTTAGCTTACTAAGAAGGCAGTTAGGGTTGTGCTTAGTAGAATAGGACTATTCTATATTGTTTTCAAAAATCCTTTCTATTTTCTCAATTTGTTTTTGATAATTAGAATTTAATATCTTTTCAATATCATTTTTTTTATCAAGTTATTCAAATTTAAAATGATTTTCCGAACTTAGTTTTTTTTTTCAAAAACTTACCCCCTTCAAAACTAGGGTTTTTTGCAAAATAGACCTAGCTTAGGCCTTAGCTCTTGAACTACATGCACCTATAGATCTAGAAGCCAGCATCTCACAAGCATCTTAGGGTACTTTAATTGATAACCTAGACTGGGTTGAGATGCTTAGATCTGTGCCTTGATTCAAGATGTTTTAAGTTAGTGCATCTACAGTAATTGGGGCAATAAATACAAATTGAAGAGCAATCAAGTTAAGTGTTCAAGTTTAGCAAATCTAACATGATCAGATCACTTAACTTGACTAACCCTAATGAAAATTACTATTTTATAACAGTTAGTAAGTAGCTAACTGGGTTAGACAGGACTCGAAAAAGTTTAGATTAATTGGTTTGATCCTTTTTCTTGCTTGAATTCACTAGAGTTGGTTCAATACGGATTTACAATTTCTTTTAACTAACTCTAATTCAAAATTGACTCGCAATGCTTAGTTTTTTGATATATGGCAAAGGGGGAGAGAAAAGAAGGAAAAAAATTTTCTATTTTTTTTTCAAAAAGTAAAGAAATTTTTTTTCAAAAAGTAAAGTAAATTTTTTTTTTTCAAAAAGTAAAGTAAAATTTCTAAGTACTTCAAAAATCTCTAAGTTTCTAAGTGCTTCAAAAATCTCTAAGTGTCTAAGTGCATTCAAATTTTTCTAAGTGCTTTCAAAATTTTTCTAAGTGCCTTCAAAATTTTTTCTAAATGCGTTCAAATTTTTCTAAGTAAGTTCAAATTTTTCTAAGTGCATTCAAATTTTTCTAAGTAAGTTCAAAATTTTTCTAAGTAAGTTCAAAATTTCTAAGCGTTTCAAAATTTTTTTTTCATCTTTTTGCAAATATTCCTTAGTAAACAAAATTTGTCTGAGAAAAAACCTTTTGGAATTTTTTTGGCAAATGTTTCTAAGGGAAGTTTTTCTTAGTGAACAAATTTTTGCAAAAACTTGTTAAAGATTTTTCCAAGTAAAAATGTTTTTGTGCATAAAACATTTTCTAGGCAAATTTTTCTAAGTGTGCAAAAATTGAAACTTTTTAAGGGAAATGTTGGCTAAGTAAATTTTTTTTTGCAAAGCCTTTTTAAGCAAAAAGTTTTTATCAAAATTTAGGCTTGCAAAACTTTTCTAAAAATAGTCTAAGTATAAGAATGTTTTGTGAGTACAAATACTTTTGCTTTAGTTGAAAGACACTTAGTCAAAAACATAAAGCACTTAGAAGTTTTACAAGAATTATATATCATTGAGAGTTTCAGGGGGAGAACGTTTATTTCAAGGGGAGCAAATTAACAATGTTTATTCAAGTATTTCTTAAAATCTTATCTGTTAGATGCGCTTAAAATGCTTTTTAACTTAACTTTTTGAACCATGTTGCCATAAATCAAAAAGGGGGAGATTGTTGGTGCCGGAAGCACCAAAGTCAAACCTGTGTTTTGATAATGGCAAAGGGTTCAGAAGTTAAGGTTTTGTTGTTATCCAACAAGGCTAATCAAGTGTGCAGGTAAAGTCCTAGGTACATTGGGCAATAAGTCCTGGCCGCGGGCGGGCAACTAAGTCCTGACATAAGGTTAGGCATTGTAACTACCCGCCTTCTGGTACTAAGCTTTAAGACAGATCGCTACTAACTGACTGACTAATTACTGATCATTGTTTTCCAGATGATAAACCAACTGAGAGAATTTAAAAAAATTTATTTCGCTATTTACTGCACTAACAATTCATAACCATGTTGGAAGTACTAACCAGCCAAAATAAAACAAAAACTTTAATTTTATTAGCTTGGCCAGGATTTGATCCCCCAACCTCAACATTCCATTATTGAAGCACCAACCAACAGCTCTATATCACATTCTATTTTTAAATGGCAGCAGTCGACTGATATCTTGCCGGTCGACTGGTGCAGCCGACGAAACTTTCTGTGTCATTTTTCTGCTGGTCCAGTCGACTGGTAACTGTCGCAGTCGACTAGCAGCTCTGAAATCTGAAGTTTCAGATTCCAAAACCGTGCCAAGGTCAACCTACTTTGTACCAAAAATACCACAAACTCATATTTGAGCCTACTAACAGGTATACAATGATTCTAGGCCATATTCTACATGTTTTCATGACATTAAGGCATACTTCAACTACTTTTAAGCAAAATTTAGAAAAATAAACTTTGTATCAACTTACTACTAAAACTAAGCATTATTTTTGCCTAAATGCATCAATAGTAGCGCTATAATATTAGAAATGATTCTATTGCCTTAGACCATAAATTTTACTACTAGTTAACATGCATTTGAAAATTATCACTCAACATATCACATGTAAAAGCTGTTGGATCGAGAAAACCGATAGAGGGGGGGTGAATATCGGAAATCGTTCGGATTTATGTAAAGAGCGATTGCACAGCGGAAGATAAAGGCAAAGACGCGAACACAGTAATTTTTACTTGGTTCAGAGCCTAGGTCGACTCCTACTCCAAGGCCCACGGTCGTTGACCGTTTACTTTGGGCAATTCTATATGAAGCGCAATAATAGTTTACAAATTGATTTACAAAATATGGCACGGTAAACTTAACAATTAAAAGAAGCTCTTCTTTTACCGACGTCCGATGGAGATGGTCTTTTTCAGAGCAGCGGGACGTCGTCGGCTCGAGTTGGGAGGTTTCTGGAGCGAGGCGCGAGAGCAGAAGAGCGTAGAAGCGTTGGTTCGAAGTGATGTTCGAAGCTTGGGGTCGAGGGCCCTTTATATAGGGCCTGGGGGCGCCCGGGACGTCGGGGGGGGCCCCCCCACGTGACGGTCGATCCGTCTCCAGCGCGGTTAACATATGATCCCTTCAAAATCGGGATTAGCTTTGACTGGGGCGCCCGGAGCGCTCGGGGCGTCCGGATTGACCAGGTCAAACTTCTATCTTCTTGGCCTCGAGGGGAGCTACTTCGGTAGTTGTCACTGGGGGCGCCCGCAGCGCAGGGGCGCCCGGGAGCACGGGGGCGCCCGGGAGCACGGGGGCGCCCGGGAGTTGAACTGTCGAAGCTGCTTTGCTTTTCTTGTGTTTTGTGTTCACCTTGGGGGCGCCCGGGACACTCCGAGTGCCCTGGTCAGCTATTGCCTCATTCCTTTGAGGCTCTCTGAGCTGCAGACACACGTTCCTTTGGTCCTGCATCCAGGGTTAGTCCAAAACACAATGAAACAATAAATTGTTAGTTTATACAGCCTTAGCTATCTTGGTTCTGACTTTTGGTCTCCAAAATGGAACCCTAGGTCGAACCGATGCCTACTGTTCCCTCGATGGGGAACGCGTCCTCACCTACTCCTCTCGAGAGAGTGTACCTGATGCCAACCGTTCCTTTGGTTGGACTTTTGCCTGACGGTCCTTTGCTAGGTCTTGGATGCCGAGCTGTCCTTCGCCCGGTGCCTAGCATTCCTTCGCTAGGGCTTTTCACTCTGGCATTCCTTCGCCAGTGCCTAGTAGTCCTTCGCTAGGGCTTTTAACTCTGGCATTCCTTCGCCAGTGCCTAGCAGTCCTTCGCTAGGGCTTTTTACTATGCACACTCAAGTGACATGTTAGATAACAAATAAGACTTAACTCTTGAACCCTGTTGCCATTATCAAAACACAGGTTTGACTTTTGTGCTTTCTGCACCAACAATCTCCCCCTTTTTGATTTATGGCAACCCTAGTTCAAAAAGTTAAGTTTAATCAAAAGCATAAAAATTTGTTCCCTCCCCCTGGAGAGAATCTCCCCCTAGATTTTTTCAAAACATCGTGGGGTTCTAAGTTAAAAAAACCTTACTTGGAATGATTTTGCACTTTGAAAACTTAGGTTTAGATACTTTGGAAATCTTTTGATAACTTAAGTTTTAAAAGTTCATAGAGGAATTTTTGAAAGCATGAGTTTAGAGTACTTAACAAAAATTTGAAGCCTTAAGTTTAAAGTACTCAATAAGTTTTTGAAAACTTTTAAGTTAAGTAGGATTTGAAAAACTTAAGCACTTAGTAAACTTTGAAACAATTTAGATACTTAGTAAATTAGGTTTAAAGTACTTATGGAAGTTTTGTAAAACTTAAGCTTAAAGTACTTATGAAAGTTTTGAAAAACTTAAGCTTAAAGACTTATAAAAGTTTTGAAAAACTTAAGCTTAAAGTACTTATAAAAACTTAGTACTTAATAAACTTAAGTACTTAGTAGGATTTTCTTAAAAAACTTAAGTATTTCTAGAAAGGTTTTTGAAAAGCTTTGAAAAGTAGCTAACTTTTTGAAAAAAATTTTTGAGAGTTTGAAAAAAATTTAAAAAATTTGAACTCTCTCCTTTCCTATCTATCTCTCCCCCTTTGCCATATATCAAAAACAGATAGATATTACAGAAATTAAATTGCATAAAAGAAATGACTTTCATAAAGGAAAAATATTCGTATGATTTTGCTGTACTGAACCAAGATTTAGACCAAATCAGTTAATTTTCTCTTGTAGGGACCTATCTAACCTATTTAGCTACTTACTAACTGTTATAAGCAGTAGTTTTTGCTAGAGTTAGTCAAGTTAAGTGTTTCTGTTCAAGTTAGATTATCTAAACTTGACACTTAACTGGATTGCTGTAAAAGTTGTATTTAGTGCCCCAATTACTGCAGATGCACTGACTTAAAGAATCTTGAATTAAGGCAAAGACCTAAGCATCTCAACCCTTTCTAGGTTATCAATCAAAATACCCTAAGGTGCTTGTGAGATGCTGGCTTCTAAATCTATAGGTGCATGCAGTTCTAGGGTTAGGGCCTAAGCTAAGACCATTTGCGAAAAAGCCCTAGTTTTTAAAAAGGGTAGTTTTGAAAGAAAACTAAGTCGAAAAAAAATAAACTTATTTTGAAATTAAGAAAAATAGTTTTTCAAAAATCTATTTTTAGAAACTGATTTTTAAGTCAAGTAAAAAAAATAATCAACAGTAAAGTTAATCTATTCTACAGAGCACAATCCTAACTGCCTTCTTAGTGAGCTGAACTCAGACTCAGGTAATGGATTTGTGAATATATCAGCTAAGTTGGATTTTGAGTCTATATGGTTAAGTACTATCTCACCCCTGGCTACATGGTCTCTTACGAAGTGATGTTTAACTTCTATATGTTTTGTTCTGGAATGTTGGATTGGGTTCTTAGTTAGATTGATTGAACTTATATTGTCAATAAATACTTGAGTTTGGGTGTAGTTGAGCTGGAAGTCCTTAAGAGTGTGCATCATCCATAAAAGTTGTGCTACACATTCTCCTAAGGCTACATACTCAGCTTCAGTTGTGGATAGAGCCACACAATGTTGTTTTCTGCTGCACCAACTTACTAGACTATTTCCTAACAGTTGGCAGCTTCCACTTATGCTCTTTCTATCTAATTTACAACCAGCATAGTCAGAATCCGAGTATCCTGACAAATTGAAGGTTGAGGTTCTAGGATACCAAATCCCTACATTTAGGGTGCCCTTTACATATCTTAGTATTCTTTTTAGGGCTGCTAAGTGTGTTTCCTTAGCACAGGTTTGGTATCTAGCACACATCCCTACAGCAAAAAGAATGTCAGGTCTGCTGGCTGTAAGGTACAGTAGACTACCTATCATACTTCTATACAGTTTGAGGTCTACTGGCTTGCCATCAGGGTCACTATCTATTTTTACATTAGTTGCCATGGGGGTATTTATGCTTTTAGAGTTATCCATTTTAAATTTCTTTATTAACTCTTTAGCATATTTGGATTGATGGACGTAGTTTCCATCTCTAGTTTGTTTGATTTGTAGTCCTAGGAAAAAGGTAAGCTCACCAACCAAGCTCATTTCGAATTCATTTCCATTATCTTTACAAACTCTTTTAGGAAGTTTGTGTTGGTGGATCCAAAGATTATATCATCTACATAAATTTGGGCAATAAATATATCTTTTCCTAGGGTTTTAATAAATAATGTTGAGTCAATTTTCCCTTGTTTAAATTCTTTAGAGGTTAAGTAAGTTGATAAACGTTCATACCAGGCCCTAGGTGCTTATTTTAACCCATATAGTGCTTTAGTTAATTTGTAAACATGGTCAGGTTTGTCTAAGTCCTCAAACCCGGGGGGTTGTCCTACATAAACTTCTTCTTTAATGAACCCATTTAGGAAGGCTGACTTTACATCCTTTTGGTATAGCTTAAATCCTTTATGGGATGCAAAGGCTAACAACATTCTAATGGACTCAAGTCTAGCTACTGGGGCATATGTTTCATCGTAATCTAATCCCTCTACTTGGCTGAATCCCTTGGCTACTAAGCGGGCTTTATTTCTAACTATTTCTCCTTGATCATTTAGCTTATTCCTAAAGACCCACTTAGTGTCTATGATGGATTTGCCTTCAGGTTTAGGCACTAGTTCCCAGACTTGGTTTCTCTCAAATTGGGCTAATTCTTCTTGCATAGCTATGATCCAATCAGGGTCAGGTAGGGCTTCATCTATAGTTTTGGGTTCTATTTTTGATATCATAGCTATTTGACTAAGGTTTCTATAGGAGGATCTAGTCCTGACTCCTAGAGTTGGATCACCCACAATTTGATCGGTTGGGTGACTAAGTCTGGGTTTCTTTGTTCTCCTAGAACTTGGTTCAGCCTCAGGTCCGGCTGGTCGGTTTGGTTCACTGTTTGATTCGACCCTTTGGGCTGGTTCATTTGTTGGTTCAGTTGACTCATTAATTGGTTCAATAGTTAGTTCGTTTAAGGATTCAATTAAGGGTTCACTAGTTTGTTCATTATTTTCTTGATCAGAATTTGATGAAGTTAGGTTTGGATTATCAGATGTTGAGTTGACTTCTTCATCAAATATTAAGTTAGTTGTTTCTTCAATTTTCTTAGTTTGTTTGTTGTAAACTCTATAGGCTCTACTTGTGGTTGAGTATCCTAGGAAGATACCTAGGATTGATTTGGATTGAAATTTCCCTAAGTAGTCTTTGGTGTTTAGGATATGAACTTTGCATCCAAAGACCCTTAGGTAGTGTAGATTTGGGAGCCTATGGTAGTACAGTTCATAGGGTGTTTTGTTGTGTCGCTTGTTAATCAGAATCCTATTTTGGATGTAACAAGCCGTACTAATTGCTTCTGCCCAATATTGGTCTGCTAAGCTAAATTCGTTGAGCATCGCCCTAGCGGCTTCTTGTAAGGTTCTATTCCTTCTTTCGACTATCCCATTTTGTTGGGGGGTTCTAGGACATGAAAATTCATGTAAATACCCATTGACCTTACAGAATTCCTCGAACCGTTGATTTTCAAATTCTCCCCCGTGGTCACTCCTAAGTCTTTTAATTTTAGTATCGTTTTGATTTTCAATCAATTTACAGAAATCATTAAATAGTTTTAAGGTTTCATCTTTGGTTTTTAGAAACCTAACCCAAGTAAACCTAGAATAATCATCAACTATTACTAAGCAGTATCGGTTCCCGCTTAGTGACTTGGCTCCATGTGAATCAAATAGGTCAAGGTGCAGGAGCTCAAGTGTGGTTTGAGTTAGGTCAGATTGAATTGTTTTGTGATTAGATTTGGTTTGTTTACCTTGATTACATGATTCACATATTAGGTTTTCATTGTTTTTAATTTTGGGGATACCTTTGATTAGGCCAAGCTGGGTGACTTTTGAGATAGTTCTCAAATTGGTATGACCTAATCTCCTATGCCAGAGGTTCGATTGTTCTAACTGAGTTAACATACATTTGGGTACTAGAGGAAGGTTTATAGTGTATACATTATTTTTCCTAGTGCCCTTAAGCATGGTTTCTGAGTCTTGTACATTTCTAATCAGGCAGTTAGAATTGTTGAAAGTGACTATATAACCAGAATCACATAACTGACTTATGCTAAGCAGGTTAAAATTGAAGTTTTCAACCAAAAGAACTTTCTTAATAATAAAGTTAGATTTAAGCTCAATATTACCTGACCCAATTACCTTGAGTGTAGCATTGTTGCCAAATGCTACTGAGCCTAGGTTCTTGAGCTTGAGTTTGGTGAACTTCAATTTATCTCCAGTCATGTGTCTGGAGCAACCGCTATCCAACATCCATTGGTCCAAATCTTTATGTTCCTACACATAAAGAGTTTTATTGATTTGGATCCAATTAGAGTTAGGAATAGCTTAAATTGATTTTCACTGACTAGTCTGTCTCACCCAAATCTAGGGTTCTCAATCACGTTAGCCTTATAGGTTTTGTGAGACAGGTTTTGATAAAAGAATTTTTGAAAACCATGATTTATTTTGAAACTCTTAATTAATTTTTGAAAACATTTCAATTTATTTTGAAAGGAGATGTTTGAATCTATACTTAACTGAAAATTGTGTTAGATTTGAATTTTACAAAAAGTAATTTGAATTTGAAATTCAAAAATTGGCTTCCAGGTCTTGGCGAGGCACTAGGCCTTCTTTGGCCGTAGCCTTATTGGATCATTAACCCTTTTCTTGACAAAGCCGTTTAATGAAGTTTCATTTTCAAAATTAATCTTTAAAAAAGTTCTGGTCTAACTAGTTTGGATTTTGGATCGGTAGCTTCGGCTAGTTTCACCAGTCTAAAGAGACCAAGTGAACTTGATCTTATTAGAATTGGTTTCCCTAACGTACTATCATCTCACCTCCACCCAATACTATGTTTTCAAGTTTCAGTTAAGTTTGTTCTGTCCTTATACTAACCTAAGTCTAAGCATGGTAAATTGCATAAGTTTAAATAAACAATCAATCAGGCAAATTGAAAGAATTAAATTCTATTTAACAATAAAAATAGTTTTTAATTTGGCTTCCCCTGGACTATAGCCACGATAATAATTAGGCAAGATGTGAATCTTGTCCTTGGGGATCCAATACTGATTTGATCCAGTTGGTTTGTTGAGGCACAGTTTAGGTACCCATGCCTGAACTTTACTTCTGGACTGATTCAGTACAGCAAAGTAAGATCTTTGTCGGGATTTGGTTCTATAGCCAAGTCCGGATCGATTTAGAACGGACTTCTATTTTCCAAGAATCATGTCAAGACCCTTGGAACCAGAAGTGAATCATTCTAAGGCCGCTCTAAGATCCTTAACCTGAGTTTTCAGGGAGGAGTTCTCTTTCTCAAGTTTTTCAACTTGAGTAGGAGTTCCTTCTTGAACTTTCTCGGCTAAGGATTTAGAGTCAGCTCCCTCTTTCAGGAGTTTTACTTCCTGTCGGAGAGATTCGACTCGGAGTTTGGCTTTCGCCAAATCTCGAGAAAGATAGGAAATAAGTTTGTTCAATTGACTTTTATTGAAACCGTTTACCTTGATTTCGCCGTCTTCTGAAAAGGTTAGTCTGCCGTCGTCCTTTTCTGACTCTGACTCGGTCTCGACTTCTTCTGAAGCGGTCAGCGCTAGTAGGTTTGACTGGGGTTCTTCTTCTTCTTCTTCTGATGAAGATTCGTCCCAGGTTGCTTGGAGTGCTTTCTTTCTTCTTGTCTTTTTGTTCTCCTTTAGGTTTGGGCACTCCGTCTTGTAGTGGCCCTTCTTCTTGCACTCGTAGCAGGTTACGTTGGGCTTGTTTTTGTTATTCGCGGGTTCAGCTGGTTCGTCCTTTCTTCGGCTTGTCCTCCGTGTGTTGACTTGGTTTTTCAATTTTTTATAGTAGCTTCGGGCCAGTCGGACCAGCTCAGATTGATCTCCTTCTTCGTCTTCTGCGTCTGAGTCTGAGTTGGACTCGGGTTCAGGTTGAGGTTTCTTCTTTGTCGATCTTCCAATTTTTCCTGCAACAAAGGCAATTCCTTTCTCGGCCATATTGCAGTTAGTCTGTTCATGAAGTTCTAACTCAGAAAACAATTCATCTAATTTAATTTTAGAGAGATCCCTTGAAACCTTGTATGCATCTACCATAGATGCCCACAAGGTATTTCTAGGGAAAGCATTTAGAGCATACCTTATTAGGTCACGGTTTTCGACCTTGTGACCTATAGTGTGAAGACCGTTCATCAATTCTTGGATTCGTGCGTGGAGTTGGGCTGCTGTTTCGTTGTCGGCCATCTTGATGGTGTAGAGTTTGTTTAGGAGCAGGTCTCTCTTACTGATCCTGGTGTCTGATGTTCCTTCGTACAGCTTGATCAATTTTGCCCACAACTCCTTAGCACTATTGAAGGGGCCTACCCGGTTCAACTCCTCTTTCGTCAATCCGCATTGGAGAGTCTGGGTCGCCTTTGCATCGGCTTCAATTTTGCGCTTTAGGGCGTTGTCCCATTTTGAGTAGGTCTGCGGTACTCCTTCGACGTTTTTGGGGTTCTCCAGTCCGGATTGGATGATGATCCACATGTCCACCTGAGTTTTCAGGTGGACCTCCATTCGACTTTTCCAGTAGGAAAAGTCTTCTCCACTGAAGAGTGGAGGTCTGGCGGTGCTAAATCCTTCTTGCATGACCATTTAATCTGGAAAAAGAAAACTAACGAGAGAAAAAAAATTTCCCAAGACTAGGTCTTGGATTAGTAGTGCGGGATGAATAAAATGAAATAGCGAGGGGTGTTGCACCAACCTCGATTAACGGGAAAAAGAAAATTCGAACGAAATATTTAAAGAAAATTCGAACGAGAAAAAGAAAATAAAAATCCGAAAAAAAGTTTTCAAACTGGTGGTTGCACCAAGTTTGAACTTCCCCGCTCTGATACCACTTGTTGGATCGAGAAAACCGATAGAGGGGGGGTGAATATCGGAAATCGTTCGGATTTATGTAAAAAGCGATTGCACAGCGGAAGATAAAGGCAAACACGCGAACACAGTAATTTTTACTTGGTTCGGAGCCTAGGTCGACTCCTACTCCAAGGCCCACGGTCGTTGACCGTTTACTTTGGGCAATTCTATATGAAGTGCAATAACAGTTTACAAATTGATTTACAAAACATGGCATGGTAAACATAACAATTAAAAGAAGCTCTTCTTTTACCGACGTCCGATGGAGATGGTCTTTTTCGGAGCAGCGGGACGTCGTCGGCTCGAGTTGGGAGGTTTCCGGAGCAAGGCGCGAGAGTAGAAGAGCGTAGAAGCGTTGGTTCGAAGTGATGTTCGAAGCTTGGGGTCGAGGGCCCTTTATATAGGGCTTTGGGGCGCCCCCCACGTGGAGGTCGATCCGTCTCCAGCGCGGTCAACATATGATCCCTTCAAAATCGGGATTAGCTTTGACCGGGGCGCCCGTATTGACCGGGTCAAACTTCTATCTTCTTGGCTTCGAGGGGAGCTGCTTCGGTAGCTGTCACTGGGGGCGCCCGCAGCGCAGGGGGCGCCTGGGAGCAGCGGGGGCGCCCGGGAGTACGGGGGCGCCCGGGAGTTGAACTGTCGAAGCTGCTTTGCTTTTCTTGTGTTTTGTGTTCACCTTGGGGGCGCCCGGGACACTCCGAGTGCCCTGGTCAGCTATTGCCTCATTCCTTTGAGGCTCTCTGAGCTGCAGACACACGTTCCTTCGATCCTGCATCCAGGGTTAGTCCAAAACACAATGAAACAATAAATTGTTAGTTTATACAGCCTTAGCTGTCTTGGTTCTGACTTTGGGTCTCCAAAATGGAACCCTAGGTCGAACCGATGCCTACTGTTCCCTCGACGGGGAACGCGTCCTCACCTACTCCTCTCGAGAGAGTGTATCTGATGCCAACCGTTCCTCTGGTTGGACTTTTGCCTGACGGTCCTTTGCTAGGTCTTGGATGCCGAGCTGTCCTTCGCCCGGTGCCTAGCATTCCTTCGCTAGGGCTTTTCACTCTGGCATTCCTTCGCCAGTGCCTAGCAGTCCTTCGCTAGGGCTTTTCACTCTGGCATTCCTTTGCCAGTGCCTAGCAGTCCTTCGCTAGGGCTTTTTACTCTGCACACTCAAGTGACATGTTAGATAACAAATAAGACTTAACTCTTGAACCCTGTTGCCATTATCAAAACACAGGTTTGACTTTGGTGCTTTCTGCACCAACAAAAGCTAGGCATGACATCATGGCACGATATCAACTCATACTAGCAGAATGCTAATAACATAACAAGGGTACTTAAGATGTGGAAAATGTTAAGCATGACAAAGAATTAATTCATTTAACATTCATAATAACATGTCCTCTTAATGCAAGTTCCCAAGGTTCTTTCATTCCAAGTTTCCACCATCACACACTCCACCATCATCCCTGCCGCTTCCGCTACTCAATTTTTCCTTTGCCTTTATCTGTAGTATAAGGAAAAATGAAACTATAAGCATAAAGCTTAGTAAGTACCATCCTACTCACAAAACAATGCATATCTCGAAACTCATGCTTTTAAAAACACATGTAGGAAAAATATATCATGCTTGTCATTCATTCTTGCTGAAACATATAATCTAAACAAATATCATGACATACTCATCATACTAAGCACATGAACTAAATCATATTCTTCTAACTAAATTCACATAGCATTCATAGAATCTGACTGAACTAAGCATGATCTTAAAACTATTTTCACTTAAAGCTATTACTGAACTTTTAAAACTTATACATATAATAAGTGAAAATAATAATCATGCTGCTATGGGCCCGGCAATGTGCTGCTAATGCGTGCATCCCTAAATAGATCCGAGGTAGCTAATCCCGAACCCATTAGGGTACTACTACTAGGAAAACTAGGAGCCTAGGGGCAACTAGGAGACCACCCATGGACGAACTAGAGTTCAAGCACATGCCATAAGAAGTAAAATACTTTCATAAATATTCTTTTCTTTAACCTTGCATCTACTAAGCGATCTAGAGCCTAGGGGCGTTCTAGGAGCACACCCAATGGACGAACTAGGGTCCATAAACATAAAGCAAGGGTAGCTAATTTCATAACATGCTGAAACTCATATTAGAGCTTCTTAACATTTTCTCGAGCACCTTGCGTGGCTAAAACTCTCCTCTTCTTTTAAGGGCACATCCTAGGCACTCGACGGTGCATCTAAACCTCAAACTAAGGGGGAAGCACGTCCAACCCATCTACTGGAGCCCTTAAAGTCGGTAGAGAGAGTAGATCTGCACATAATAACATAAACTTGAAATTAGGTAAAACTAAGGCGTTTAGGCATACGAACGAAGCTACTTATACTACAGGTGAGGGGTACTTACATCTTGCGCTTGTTCTTACAACTCTAGGGCGTAGGGTTTAGGGAGAGGGAAGGTCCTTGGAGTCTCGGAGAGGTTCTAACGTCGAACTACTCCTTGAGAAGATCCCCTAGTGCGTCCTCCTTCTTGAATCCGCCCAACATAAGACCTTAGACCTCCTCCTTGTTTTGCCGTGAGTGAGGGAGAGAAAGACTCGAAAGAGGGAGAGGAAAAATCACCCAAGAGAGGGAGAGGGTCGGCGGTGAGTAGGTGAAGAAAAGTTTCAATTAAAAAAACCCTTAAGTTCCCTTTTATATTTATGGAAAAAATTTAATTAACTTCACCTTATCAATCTTTCCCTCTAATTTATTCTGGTGAAAACAAACTCATCCCACTTGGTAAGACTATTCTCCTCTTATGTTAAAAGTCTAGGGTTCAAACCCCACTTAAGCTTATTTACTGCGTATTCTACTTTTATTCCTTTTTGCCTTATTTATCCATGGAAAAATTCTATAAAATATCCATAAATTTAGAGTAAATTTTAGGATATTTCTAAAATTAGTTTTGAGATTTTTTGGGCGTTACAATCCGCCATACCTTATAAAAAGTTCGTCCTCGAACTTAAAACAACCTTGGGTATTTCTGTCTCATGCTGTCCTCTGGTTCCCATGTTGCCTCTTCTACTCTGTGATTTTGTCATATGACTTTCACTAATGGTACCTCCTTGTTCCACAATTTCTTAACTGCTCGCTCTATTATCTAAATAGGTCGACTATCATAACTGAGATCTTCGCGGACTTGTACCGTCTGTGGCTCTATCACCTGGGTGGCATCTAGGATATGCTTCTTCAGCATGGAGATATGAAATACATTATGGATAGCTGACATCTCCTGAGGTAGCTCTAGCTCATAAGCTACTTTGCCAACTCTTCTAGTGATGGTGTATGGTCCTACATATCTGGGACTTAGCTTGCCCTTCTTCCCAAAACGCATTACTCCCTTCATGAGAGCCACTCTGAGGAATATTGAATCCCCAACTTCAAACTCTAATGGTCTGCGCCGTGTATCAGCATAGCTCTTCTGGCGGCTCTGAGCTGTTTCTATTCTCTGGCGGATCTGCTGTATCATCTATAAGATCTGTCTGTAGGCCTAACTCTTGCCTCTCACCACCCTCGTACCAGCAGATAGGAGCTCTACACCTCCGCCCATATAAAGCCTCATAGGGTGCCATGCCGATAGTGGCCTGATAACTATTGTTGTAGGCGAATTCCGCTAAGCACAGGTATCTACACCAACTGCCTTTGAAATCTAAAGCACAAGCTCTGAGCATATCTTCTAGTACTTAATTAACTCTCTCTGTCTGACCATCTGTCTGAGGATGGAAAGCTGTGCTAAACTTCAGTTTGGTGCCTAGTGCTGTCTGTACACACTCCCAGAAGTGCGAAGTGAACCTACTGTCCCTATCTGAAATGATAGTCCTAGGGACTCCATGTAGTCTGTCGATCTCCTTGAGGTATAACTGAGCTAGCTGTTCCATGAAATAGGAGATCCTGATAGCTAGGAAGTGGGCAGACTTAGTCAATCTGTCAACTATTACCCAGATCGCATCATATCCATTCGTTGTTCTGGGTAGTCCCACTATAAAATCCATAGAAATATCTTCTCATTTCCATTCTGGAATCTAGATAGGCTGCAGAACTCCTCCTGGTCTCTGATGTTCTGCCTTGACCCTTTGGCATGTCAGACAGGTATTGACATATCTGGTGATGTCTCTCTTCATCCCAGGCCACCAAAAACGTCCCCTGAGGTCTTGGTACATTTTGGTGGAACCAGGATGCATCGCATACGGAGATCCATGTGCATCCTCTAGGATCTTCCTTCGGAGCTCTTCTTGGTTCGGAACACATAGGCGGTCACCCGCAGTACAGTATCCCACTATTTGATAGGCGAAACTCCCCATTTTCTGATTCTGCTATCCCCTGCTTGATTTTTTGAAGGTCAGGATCTTGATCCTGTGCTGTCTGGATGTCTTCAAGTAGGGTTGACACTAATGTCAAAGTGGAGAGTTTCCCAACTATAATTTCCTATCCAAACTCTGATATTTTTCTTCCGAAGGGGCTGTGACATCGTAGGCAAAGCTAGTAGGGTGGCACTAGATTTCTTGCTAAGTGCGTCTGCCACCTTATTAGCTTTACCTGGATGGTAGAGGATGTCAATGTCATAATCCTTGACTAGCTCAAGCCATCTGCGTTACCTCATGTTCAGATCCTTTTGAGTAAAGAAATACATCAGACTCTGATGATCTGTGAAAATCCTACACTGAGCTGCGTATATGTAATGCCTCCAGATCTTGAGAGTGAACACTACTGCAACTAGCTCAAGGTCATGAGTAGGGTAGTTCTTTTCATAATCCATGAGTTGTCTAGAGGCATAGGCGATAACCTTGCCATTCTGCATCAGCACTGCTCCAAGTCCTAATTTAGAAGCATCACTATATATATCAAAGCTGTCAGTGGTCTCTGGAAGAGTCAGGATGGGAGCACTAGTCAATCTCCTCTTTAATTCTGTAAAACTATTCTCGCAGTCCTCTGTCTACTGAAACTTTTTGTTCTTTCTGGTAAGAGCTGTCAGTGGGGAGACTATTCTGGAGAAATCCTCTACAAACTTCCTGTAGTAACCGGCTAGACCCAGAAAACTTCTGATCTCACTGGCATTCTTCGGTCTAACCCAGTTACTTACTGCTTCTATTTTGCTGGGGTCTACCATCACACCATCCTTGGAGATGATGTGACCCAGAAAAGACAGCTGATCGAGCCAAAACTCACACTTGGAGAATTTCGAATAGAGTTGTCTCCGCTGAAGAATTTCTAATACTGTTTTTAGCTGTTCTGTGTGTTCCTTCTGAGTCCTGGAATATATTAGAATGTCATCGATGAAGACGATAACAAATTTATCTAAATATTCTCGGAACACTCTATTCATGAGGTCCATGAAAGTCGCTGGAGCGTTCGTTACGCCAAAAGGCATAACTACAAACTCATAGTGTCCGTATCTTGTTCTGAAAGCTGTCTTGGGGATGTCACCTTCCGTAACTTTCACCTGGTGATATCCCGATCTCAAGTCTATTTTTGAGAACACTGCTGCTCCCTTTAGCTGATCGAACAAGTCGTCAATTCTTGACAAGGGATACTTGTTCTTAATGGTGACTTGATTCAAGGCCCGGTAATCTATACACAAGCGCATGGACCCGTCTTTCTTCTTCATGAACAATACGGGAGCTCCCCAAGGTGAATGACTAGGGCGTATGAAGCCCTTGTCGAGTAGCTCCTGTAGTTGCTCCTGAAGTTCTCTTAATTCTGCTGGAGCCATACGTTATGGTGCTTTTGAAATGGGGTTGGTACCTGGAATGAGATCTATCTCAAACTCTGTCTCCCTGTCTGGCGCTAAGCCTGGTAACTCGTCAGGGAAGACTACTAGGTAGTCACATACCACTGGGACCTCTTCTAGCTTTTGGTCCTTCTCTTGTTCGGTATTGACTACATGTGCTAGAAATCCGGTACATCCTGAATCCAGCAGTTTCTGTGCTTTTAGAGCTGAGAGAAATTTCTTGGTTTTCTCTTGGGTTCTCCGATGTATTCAAACTACACTCCTTCTTCAGGTTGGAATATGACTTTCCTTTTACGGCGTTCTATGGAGGCACCGTACTTGATTAGGAAGTCCATTCCAAAAATGACATCATAATCAGTCATATCCAGCACTATCAGATCACCATAAAGCTCTCTGCCTGCTATACTGATTGGCACTGCATGGAGCCAGTGCGTGGATGCCATAATCTCTCCTGAAGGTAGGGTTGTTAAGAACTGGCCACTTAGTACATCTGGAGGTATAACTAACTTCTCTCCGAACACCCTGGATATGAAAGAATGGGTTGCCCCAGTATCAAATAAGATAGTTGCATTTTGCTGTAAAATACATATCTGACCTGTCACAACTGTCGAGGCATTCGCTATATCCTCTCTGGTCAGTGAGAAGATCCGTGCATTGGTAATGCCTGATGGAGCTTCTAATCTGCCCTGACTGATATGGGGGTCATCCAGTGCTGCCTGCATCTGATGTAGCTGTGCAGGTTTGCCTCCATACTGAGTAGGCTATGGAGTAGGTAGACTATTCTTGGTGGGGCACTGCTTGGCCATGTGCCCCTCTTGACCACAGTTATAACACCCACGGGTGCCCTTGCGGCAGACCCCTAAGTGTTGTCTCCCACATGTGGGACAAGTTGGATACTTGGCTTTCTTGTTGGCTGGCTCTCCTTTCGGATTGTTCCACTGCTTTCTTTTGCCCTGATTCTTTCCTTTCCAGCTAGAGTTGTGGCCCTGGGGTTTTTGAGTTCCTAAACTACCTTGGCCTTTACTTCTGTCATGACTGACTTCTGTTGTTGCATGCTGTTCAGGTAGTGCTCGGTGATCAGAGCACTGCTAACTAGTTCTTCTGAGGTTTGCGTGCTATGGACGCCGCAGGCCACATTCAATGTTATTTCTGGCCTTAGCATCTTGAGCATTAGCCTGACTCACTCTCGTTCAGTGTTGAGCAGTTCAGGGCATAGGCGAGCCAGTCTGTTGAATCTCTTCACGGCTTCCTCTACTGATAGGTTACCTTGACGAAATTCAGTGAATTCATCATAATGTCGGTTAGTAACTCGCATATGAAAGAATTCTTCGAAGAACTCTGCTTCGAAGTTGGCCCACGTCATCTGATTTATGTCTCGCTTGGCCTTCACCCTTTCCCACCACATTCTAGCATCTCCTGCGAGGCAAAAGGAGGCGCACTTTACTTTCTCATGTTCTGGCCAGTCCAGAAGCTCCATGGTACTCTCCAGGGTTTTGAACCAGGCTTGTGCATCCCACGGTTCACTAGTGCCTGAAAAGTTCTGGT
>JAGFNQ010006147.1:46725-67954 GCA_024364735.1 Boesenbergia rotunda | reverse complement strand
CTTAGGCATGTAGACATCATAATGCAGCGGAAAACTTTAAACTTATACCTACATGCACTTACTACCATTCCTACCATCATAACATGGAAATTGGCATATTAACTTTATACCTAGCATCATATCATACTTAGCATCATGCCATATTTTAGCATCATATCATACTTAGCATCATGTCATAGAGTCATATTCAAGTACTTAGTAGTAAAGGTAGAGTTCTATCATAAGACAAACAAACATATGGTCTCTTGGCCAAGTCACTATCACACACATTCTGCAATGCCCTCCTGCTGCTTCCTTATTATCCCCTTGCGTGATCTGCGGTATAAGAAAATAAGACTATAAGCACACAGGCTTAGTAAGACTCTTTCCTACCCACTAAAACCATCCGTCACTTAATCATAAACATATGAAACATTAGCATACTTAATGCTTTACTTAGATCGTCATCCTTATCATCACTTAGCATTCATTTGACATGTCATGGACATGGCTTCATCATATTCATAGCATGACATAAACATAACCATAAACATTCATGTATGACATCATACTTGACATAAATATAAACATCGTAAACATTCATAGCATGGCATAAACATAAACATCATAAATATTCATAGCATGGCATAAACACAATCCATAAACATCGTAAACATTCATAGCATGGCATAATACTTGGCATGGACCTAAAATCATGGCATAACCTAATTAAAATCATGGCATCCTATACTAGCATGAGCATAAATAAAATAATGGCATTCTAACATAACATAAGCATAATTAAATCATGGCATCCTAAACTAACATGAACATAAATAGAAGCATGACATCCTAACTTAGCATAAACATAATCAAAACATAGCATTCTAAACTAGCATAAAATCATGGCATCCTAAACTAACATGAACATAAGTAAAATCATGGCATAAAATCATGACATTAACATAGATAAATCATGGCATAAAAATCATGGCATAAACATAAATAAATCATGACATAAAAATCATGACATAAACATAAATAAATCATGGCATAAACATCATGGCATAAACATAAATAAATCATGGCATAAAAATCATGACATAAACATAAATAAATCATGGCATAAACATCATGGCATAAACATAAATAAATCATGGCATAAAAATCATGACATAAACATAAATAAATCATGGCATAAACATCATGGCATAAACATAAATAAATCATGGCATAACCATCCTTTTCATGAACATACATTTCATAAACATACTTTTCATAACATAATGCATAACATGAATGGATGCATGTAGCAACTGTGCATATATATATATAAAGATGTTTAATCTTTAAAACATACTTTTAAATCATCATCATAACATCATTGGGCCCTGGCTTGTACCACATTCATTCATCATATGCGCGCATCCCTATGTAAATACGAGGTAGCTAATCTCGACCTACTAGGGTAAGGACAGCATCATCGGTAGTCCCGAACCATAAGGACAGCATCATCGGTAGTCCCGAACCGTGGACAGCATCATCGGTAGTCCAGAACCGTGGACCTTACTTAGGTCCGGTACAAGCCCATAAAATAAAATAAAATACTTTGCATGCTTCATCATTCATAAGTCATTCATGGCATACTTATCATAACATAACTTGTTACGGCTCGGCCCGTCTACCGGCCCATTTACCGGTCCATATGACCGTCGTACCATCGACCATCGACCGTGTCGTTTAGCATATTCATTCATTCATCATACTTAACCTTCATTCATCATTTTCATTCTTATCATGCATAACCATGGCATATCATTCATAAACATGGTATATCATTCATAACATGACATATCATCCATAAACATGGCATATCATTCTTAAACATGGCATATCATTCATAACATGACATATCATCCATAAACATGGCATATCATTCTTAAACATGGCATATCATTCATAACATGGCATATCATTCATAACATAGCATATCATTCATAAACATAAATCACATCTTACCATAGGGCCATTGGGACCCCTTACTTGAAATAAATCTTAACTTTTACCCTATTAACCCTTATATGGCCAAAACTTGTGGAGTCCCATGGCCATGTGAAAATTCACACAATCGCCATCCATCATCCTTATATCATGGCAACACATAAACATAAGTTGAGGTTAAAGACTCAACCCTAACCCTTGGGTCCTTGGGGTTGGCCGAACCATATGGGGCCTCTAGGGTACCCCAAAAATTCCCAAAATTCATACTTAACCTCTACACATTATGAGGGAACATTAAATGACATTATCCTGATTTTTAACATATTTTTAGACATTTAAAACATGGGGGCCGAAACCCTTGAACTTAAGGTTCTGGGTTTTGCTTCTTTCATGTTGGCCGAAACATATGGGGCCTCTAGGGTATCCCAAAAATTTCCAAAAATTATACTTAATGTCTAAACATCATAAGGGAACATTAAATGACATTATCATGATTTTTAACATATTTTTAGACATTTAAAACATGGTGGCCGAAACCCTTGAACTTAAGGTTCTGGGTTTTGCTTCTTTCATGTTGGCCGAAACATATGGGGCCTCTAGGGTATCCCAAAAATTCCCAAAAATTATACTTAGTGTCTAAAAATCATAAGAGAACATTAAATATCATTATCATGATTTTTAACATATTTTTAGACATTTCAAACATGGTGGCCGAAACCCTTGAACTTAAGATTCTGGGTTTCGCTTCTTTCATGTTGGCCGAAACTCTAGGGTGTCCTAGAGTACTCTAAAAATTCACAAAAATTATAAATAACCTCTACACATCATAAGGGAACATTAAATAACATTATACAGATTTTTAATATATTTATAGACCTTTAAATCTTGGTGGCCGAAACCCTTCAACCAACCTTTCTTGGTTTTTCTTTCTTTTCCACTTCCAACCCCAAAATCCATCAATATATCATGCCAAAAATCATAAAAATCATATGAAACCATTATACCACAGGTGAGGGAGTCTTACCTTGGGTTTATAAATTTTTAGACCTTGGATGGAAAGAAGGAAGAAGACTTGACCACACCTAGCCCTTGGAAACTTTGAGAAGCCCTTAGATCTAGGAGGATGAGACCTTTTGTGGAGTTTTCTCAAGGGAGAATTCCTCCTTGTGTGCTCGGCAAGAATGGAGAATGAAGAGAGGAGCAAATGCAATTGATGGCATGAAGAATGAAACTCCCAAACCCCCTTATTAATCAACCATTAAAGTGGTGAATGAAGAGTTTTCCATGGCCCTTCATCTTCTCCTACCATTTAACCACCATTCACTTCTTTTGCTCACAAGAATTCCTTGCTAGGTGAGTTGGTTAAAGCATTCCTTGTTGTACAAGAGGTCCAAGGTTCAATTCTTGGCCCATGCACTTTTATTTTTTATTTTTTTTTATTTTATTTGATCCTTTTTCTTATTTTCGAAAATTCCCCTTTTATTTCGAAAATTCTCCAAAAATCACCCATAATTATGCCAATATTGCTAAATAAAATTCTTTTATATTTATATAAATTTTACCCAATTAATACCCACTTTTGGAGCCCATTTAAAGCCCATTAGTACCTAATTTCTCAATTTAAATAGGAAAATTAAACTATTACTTACCCATAATCATGCTAATATGTCTAATTAAATCCTATTTATATTTATACTAATTTTTACCTAAAATCCACCGATAATTATGGTACTAGCAAGCCCACATAAGGCCCATTAGTGCCCTTTTTCCCAATTTAAATGGGGAAAATATGGATTTTCTAGGCCCAAGTTTGCATTGATATTCCTTGGTCCCTTGGAAAATTATCTAAACATGCTCAATATTTTAAGAAAATATTAAGAGAATTTTCCGGGTCGTTACAATTTCATAGTTGGTTTACCAAAGATAACTAATGGCTATGATGCTATTTGGGTGATAGTAGACAGATTGACCAAGTCTGCCCACTTTTTGGCAATCAGAGTGTCTTACTCAATTGAAAAGTTAGCCCAATTATATGTGCAGGAAGTGATCCGACTACACGGAGTCCCGAAGACCATTATCTCTGATAGGGATGGTCGTTTCACTTCACACTTTTGGGAGTGCGTACAGACAGCGTTGGGCACCAAACTGAAATTCAGCACAGCTTTCCATCCTCAGACTGATGGACAGACAGAGAGAGTGAATCAGGTTCTAGAAGATATGCTCAGAGCTTGTGCATTGGACTTCAAGGGCAGTTGGTGCAAGTATTTATGTTTAGCTGAGTTTGCCTACAACAACAGTTACCAAGCCACTATTGGTATGACACCCTATGAAGCTCTTTATGGTAGGAAGTGTAGATCTCCCCTCTGTTGGTATGAAGGAAGTGAGAAGAAGGAAATGGGGTCATAGACTGATCTTATAGATGATACCACAGAAGCTATAAAGAGCATCCGCCAGAGGATAGAGACTGCTCAGAGTAGGCAGAAGAGTTACGCCGATGTACGCCGTAGGCCGTTAGAGTTTGAAGTTGGGGATACAGTTTTCCTCAAAATAGCTCCTATGAAGGGTGTGGTGAGATTTGGCAAGAAAGGCAAGCTAAGTCCTCGATACGTAGGGCCCTACCCAGTGACGAAAAGAGTTGGCAAAGTAGCTTATGAGTTGGAGCTACCCTCAGAGATGTCAGCAATACACAATGTGTTCCATGTCTCAATGCTAAAGAAGCATACCCCAGATGCCAACCAAGTGATTGAGCCACAGATGGTACAAGTGCAAGAAGATCTCAGTTATGAAAGTCGACCTATTCAGATAATAGATCGAGCAGATAAGAAGCTGAGGAACAAAGTGGTACCACTAGTAAAAGTTTTATGGCTGAATCAGAAGTATGAAGAGGCAACATGGGAATCAGAAGATAGCATGAGGCAAAGGTATCCAGAGCTGTTCTAAGTTCGAGGATGAACTTTTTATAAGGTAGGGAGGATTGTAACACCCAATAATTTCCTGGTATTATTAGGGATTTTTAGAAATTTTTCTAGCATTTTTCAGAATATTATAGCATTTTTTCGGATTAAAATAAGAAGAAAAAAATTAAAGGGGTCGAGTGGGGATCGATCCCACGACCACAAGGCAAGCAGTGACTTAAGCGAATCCAAGGAACCAGCTGGACTAGGGTATCAAGCACAGAAAAGGATGAAACGAAATAATATTATAGTTGATTTAGCCCATTTCATGAAGAGGTATCTAATCTTCCACTTAAGTTGAGTTAAGACCCCATTAGGGCTTGGAGGAGGCCGCGCGAGCCAAGGGAGGAAGCTACGAAAATAGGGAGAAAGGGGGAGTTTTCTTCTTCCTTCTTCTTCCTCTTGAAGTAGAAAACCTAGGGCTTCTTCCCTAGGGCCAAGGGTGAAGTTTTCTTGCAAAGGAAGAGGAAAAGAGCCTTATACTAGAAATTTCGAGATACTTAGTGAGTTTTCTTCAAGAAAAGGGTAAGTAAATCACTCACCTGCAATAGGAGTAGCTTCGCATGTAGTTTTCTCGTTGTAGAACCTTGATTTTGTGATTTATGTGCATGCTTGGACAATAGGGTTTATTGTGTGATTAAGCTTCTCAAGAATACATGTTTTTAATCATAGAACTTGAATTGGAGTAGATTTTTATGTATGTGATCTAAGGATGGAAGACCAAGTTCTTGAAAAGTCCCAAAATTGAGTTTTGGGTTAAGGGCACGCAAGGTGCTCGATGAAAGTTCCAAGTATGAAAGGTAAGGTTTGGTAGTGCAAAGATTTATGTAAAAAGAAAGATAGCTTGATAAGTATAAGCATTATGAATAAGAAAGTATTTTACTTTTGTAAAGTGACATGTACGGGGCAAAAGAGAGGCCCACAGAAAGTTAGAAAGAAGCTCTAATAGGGTGCGGTGGCTAGCTACCCCGAAACCTATTAGGGATGCGCGCATTGGTACATTGATACCAGGGTACAGTGTCAAGGCCTGAGAAAGTTGATTATTATTTTGAAGTATATGAGTATATGAAAGTGTTTCAATTTTCCTAAAGTGCATGTTTTGTTATATATGATAACATGGTTATGTTATAAGCATGTTAAAGGGAAAGAGCAAAGAAGTTGTGTTTTAAAGTATGGAAATGTATCATTAGTAATGTTTCAAAAGAAACTATGAGCATGTTAGATTTGCTAATGTTTTAGTACTAGTAATTGTTTTCAAGTAGGATTGAGCATGATAAGTATATGAAAGTTTCCATGTGTAAGTATTTCAAAGTGCATGTGTTTTGAAGCAAGCATTATTTAAAAAGAGCTTGTTTATCCCTTATTGTTGGATTTGTGAGTTAGGATTTACTTACTAAGCATTTTGCTTATTAGTTGCATTTCCTTCTATTGCAAACAAAGGTAAAGAAAAAGCATAAGTTAGGGAGGCGAAGGGACTTGCATTGATGTTCAGTGGCGGCGGAACCGTGGAAGAGATCATTGGGCTATGTCTTGTAGAACATGTGTGTTGGTGTTTCAAAGTGGTAGAATGAATGACTTTGTTTAAACCTTGCATAGATACAAAGTTGGGTACAAACTTTAGTCTAAAGTTCACACACATTTTGATAGCTTATTTACTTCCGCAAAAGTCTTAATTTCAAGTTTATGAAGTTGTTTTGAATTGCTAAAATATTTAGAAAACTAGTATAGAGTATAGAAATGGTGTTATGTCTTTGTATGTCTTAGAAGTATATGTTTTGTGGATCGTTGGAAATGGTTTTCAGGTCTGTAAATGCAGGTTTCAGGCGTGCCAGTTGACTGGTTCAAAACCAGTCGACTGCCCTATCGAACAGAAAGTTTCTGTTCGATGCACCAGTTGACTGCCAAGAGGCCAGTCGACTGGTGCCGGGCACAGAAAGTTTCTGTGGCCGATACCAGTCGACTGGCTATATAGTAGTCGACTGGTACCATTAAAAAGAAGTTATGTAGAGCAGCTAGTTAGTGCCTTAGTGTTACAACTAAGAGGTCTAGGGGTCAATTCTTGGCCAAGCTAATAAAAATGAAAGTTTTTGCTTTATTTTGGCTGATTAGTACTTTAAACATGATTATGAATTGTTAATTCAGCAAATAACGAAATAAGAAATTTTAAATTCTCCCAGTTGGTTTAGCATTATAAGAAATCACCAATAAGTCAGTTAGTCAGTTAGTAGTAGCGATCTGCCTTAAAGCTTTGTAGTACCAGAAGGCGGGTCGTCACAATAGAGAGGTCTATCATGGATGACCAGGTATTTGCTTAGGAAATCCGCCAAGCCATACCTAACAACTATTATCAGAGTTGAGGTTTCCGATTTTGTGTGTTTAGGATTTAGTTAATTTCTGCAAATTGTCATATATTTTATTTTTATCGGATAATATGTGGATGTGCGTAGGCTAACTCTTTGTTGCAGGCATTAGATTCCAACTTATCATGGCTTAAATAATGGTTGTATGTGATTGATTGTGCATTATTATAATTAATTGAATCCTCAGGGTTGACGAGGCTAGATAGTTATTTAATTTTTGTAATTAAATACGACACATGTTTAGCCGAACTTTTATTTATTTTCAATCTAGATTATATGTACACTCCTTTGTGGAGTATAGGATCGATGGATGTAAATAAGTAGCTAGTCATCTCGGCTCGGAGATCCCTTCAATGGTGGCTTGCCCATGGTGTAGGGAGGAGCAGATGAGGTGGCAACACGACTGGAGGCTTATTGGAGACCATAGCCATAATAGTTGGAAAAATCTAGGGTTTTTTCTTATTTATTGCTTTGGTTATGTGCTTGTTGTGTGTGTGCATGAAAATTCCTCATATAAATAACTAAGTTGGGAGAGGGACCCTAAGGGTCCCATTGTAACGCTCGCTTTTTTTTTTTCCATAAAACGGTGTTACGTTAACATACTTAGGGCATGTAGACATCATAAGGCAGCAGAATAACTTACGACTTACACATATATGCCCTACTACCATTCCTAACATAATGACATGGGAACTTGGCATATTAACTTCATACTTTGCATCATATCATACTTAGCATCATGTCATACTTAGCATCATGTCATATAGTCGCATAAGTCATTATTCAAACACATAAGTAGCAAACATAAGGTTCTAGCATAAGACCGGTAAACATATTGTTTTCGTGGCCAAGTCACTACCACACACATACATTATTGTCCTCCTGCCG
The DNA here is from genome assembly GCA_024364735.1 of Boesenbergia rotunda. Lineage (NCBI taxonomy): Eukaryota > Viridiplantae > Streptophyta > Magnoliopsida > Zingiberales > Zingiberaceae > Boesenbergia > Boesenbergia rotunda. The sequence continues at coordinate 59,772 of JAGFNQ010006147.1, read as the reverse complement.
CTTCCTTATTGTCCCCTTGCGTGATCTGCGGTATAAGGAAAATAAGACTATAAGCACATCGGCTTAGTAAGACTCATTCCTACTCACTAAAACCATTCATCACTTAATCATGAGCACATGAAACATAAACATAACTTTGTGCTTGAACAAAACTATAAATAAACTTACATAGCATGATACGTGACATAACATGAACATAATTCAACTTAGCATAACATAATACATGGCATAGACATAAACACAAATAAACATTCTTAACATGCTTGATACATGACATAAACCTAAACATAAAGAAACATTCTTATCATGCGTGATACATGACATAAACATAAACATAAAGAAACATTCTTAACATGCATGATACATGGCATAAACATAAACATAAAGAAGCATTCTTAACATGCATGATACATGACATAAACATAAACATAAAGAAACATTCTTAACATGCATGATACATGGCATAAACCTTAACATGCATGATACATGGCATAAACCTAAACATAAAGAAACATTCTTAACATGCATGATACATAGCATAAACATAAACATAAAGAAACATTCTTAACATGCATGATACATGGCATAAACATAAACATAACACATGAACTAACCTGTATGGCATAAACATAGGCATGCTTCCTATCATATCATATGGGCATCTTCTTAACATAATCATAAGCATAAATCGTTTATTATCATGCATATTTCTTGACATGAGACATAAGTATAAGACATTGCTATCATGACATAATGCATAACATGAATGCATGAGTCTAATGCATATACATAAGGATGCTAAACTTTTAAAATCATACTTTTAAATACTTAAACATCATCATAACATCATTGGGGGTCCCCGGCTTGTACCACATACATACATCATAAGCGCGCATCCCTAAGTAAATACGAGGTCGCTAGCCCCGACCTACTAGGGTAAGGACAGCATAGTCGGTAGTCCCAGAACCGCGGCGTTCTTAAGGTGTCCATCCCTGTTGCACAGCTTCGGTAGTGCCAGAATCGTGGACAGCATAGTCGGTAGTCCAGAACCGGGGCGTTCTTAAGGTGCCCATCCCTTAGACCCATACTTCGGTCCGGTACAAGCTCATTCATAAAGTAAAATACTTTACATGCTTTATCATTCATAAGACATGACATACATCTTCATTCATAAAACATGGCATGCATCTTCATTCATAAAACATGGCATGCGTAACGACCCGGCCCGTCTACCGGCCCATTTACCGGTCCTCACGACCGTCGTACCATCGTACCGTCAACCATCGACCGTGTCGTCATTCATAACATGACACGCATCTTTATCCATAGAACATAGCATGCATTTTCATTCATAAACATAACATGCATCTCCATTATAATCATAACATGCATCTTCATTATAATCATAACATGCATCTTCATTCATAGAACATGGCCTACTTACATAAACATCATTCTTATTCCTAGTGCTTGCATGATCATGGCATATAAGGTAAGCATTGCATTATATTCCTTGAACATGACATATTTGCATAGACAATTATCCTAACCCATAGAGTTTGCATCATCATGATATCTAAGGTAAACATTGCATTTCATACATAAGCATGGTATTCATCCCAAGCATACATAAGTAGGACTTCCATAAACATACTACCTACCATTCAAGTGCATGGCATAGGACATAAGACATTCATAAATAAACCCTATTAAGCATGACATCCAATCATAAACCTACAAACATGAAACATGGTGCTTAGAGTTAGGGTTATAGGTAACTTAATTGCTACCACATGCTTGAACCTTTATATATACTTCATAATAAACCATAAACCATCATTCTTCAAACCCTAACTCCATCCAAACCCTAAATTCCTTGTTTGGCCGAAACCTATAGGGAAGAATTCCATCATTCAATTAACATGTAAGATAGCATAGGTAAAGAACAACCATACATTACTTATATGACCATGGGGAGCCATTAGGGCTCACGATTAGGGTTATCCCTAACCTTTAGCCCTCCTTCCTAGGGCTGGCCGAAACCCTACAAGGCCATGGGTGCATGGAAAAATTCCATAAAAACCCAATCAAACATTAAACACCAATCATACTCTACCATAGGGCCATTAGGACCCTTGCTTGAGGGAAGTCCTAACCTTTTTGCCCTAGACCCTTCTTGGCCGAAACTTACAAGGGTTACAAGACATTGTGAAAATTCACCCAATTCACTTTAAACCTCCTTTTGAATCATGGGGATACCCAAAGTACATACTTGAAAAGTTAGGCCCAATTCTAACCAAAGAATCATGGTGAGAGTCCCAAACCCTAAGGGGTCTTTAGGGTACTCCAAAAATTCCCCAAAAATTATATTTATTTCATATTCATCATGATAGCACATTAGCAAACATGATTTAGATTTTTAACATCATTATGGACCCTAAACCCATGGTGGCCGAATATGATAGGGTCCAAAGCATAGTTTCCTCAACATCAAACTCAAAACCAACTTTATATTATGCTAAAAACACAAAGGAACTATTATACCACAGGTGAGGGAGTCTTACATTGGTTGATCTTGATTATAACCTTAGATTTGAGAGAAGGATGGAAATCTTATTGCCTCTTGACCATCCCTAGCCTTAGTATCCTTGTAAAAGCCTTGGATCTTGAGATGGAGCCTTAGGTGAACTTTTCCAAGGGAGAACCCCTCTTGGGGTGTTCGGCTAGGATGGAGAAGGAGGGAGGAAGAAAGGTGACTTGATGGAAGATGAGAAGTAACCCCCCATGCCTCTCTTTATAACTCATCAAGGAGGGTAAGTGAAGAGTCATGGTGTCTCTTCATTTCCCCCTATGCCTTAACCATAATCCACTTCATTTCCTCATAGCACTCCCTTGCTAGGTGAATTGGTTAGAGCATGCATGGTTGTATAAGAGGTCCAAGGTTCAATCCTTGGTGCATGCACTAATTTTTTTCATTTATTTTTGTTTTATTTTCCTATTATTTCGAAAATCCTCTAAAAATTCCCCCATAATTATGTTAATATTTCTCATCAAAATCCCTTTATATTTCTATAAATTTTTCCTAAAATTTACCAATAATCATGGTGCTAGAAAGCCCATATAAGGCCCACTAGGGCGTATTTCTCCAATTTAAATGGAAAAATATGGATTTCTAGGTTAAAATTCGTGTTAATATTCCTAGGTCCCTCGGAAAATTATCTAGTCATGCTCAATATTTTAAGAAATATTAAGAGAATTTTTCGGGTCGTTACACCCATGGCCTCCATTACTAATATGACAAGTGATGCGAACAAGCCTGTGCGTCGGCTCTGAGTGTGTTCCTCCACAACGGATGGGCTTGCTCTGCGGATCACTGGGTCAAACATGATTATAGAAAATTATTTAATAGTGTGTGATTTTCCTCAATGGAAGACACATAATCTGAGGTAATTTCTTTAATATCGTGTAATGGTAAACACTTAGATGCAAATAATAGTATCCTCCCCAACAGAATCACTGTTATTATTTGTAGGGCCAAAGTGAGCCAATTCTTAATTTTATTTGTCAAAAAGTTAGGTTGACAAGATAATAAAATTAATGAATAAAACCTCCTCTTACATATGTAGAATTCGTATACGTCCATACTAACGTGGCATACGATATTCTCGGTGTTTTGAGGTGTTGGTTGATTTCGAAATTTATTGTTTGAGGAATCAATTTGTTTTTGAAATCTAAAGTTGTGATTGTTGTGATTCTCAGGTAGTTTCAAAATGACCTTTAACCCACTAGCTACCATACTTAAGGAGAACAAACTTACTAGCCCCAATTACATAGATTGGAAAAGAAACCTAGACATTGTCCTAACTACCGAAGAGTACAAATATGTACTCTTTGAAGAATGTCTTGAAAAACCTAGCGAGAATTCTGGCAAAGAGCAGAGGGAGCGTTATAAGAAGTGGGGCATGGCAGATGAGATGGCACGGTGCTACATTTTGGCATCTATGTCAAATGTATTGCAACATCAGCATCAGGTCATGCCCACTGCTTATGATATGATGTTGAACCTCAAGGAGCTCTTCAGCCACCAGAATCGAGCCACTAAGTAGGTTGTGATGAAGAACTTGATGATGACCACTATGGTCGAAGGGACACCCGTAAGGGATCATGTCCTTTAGATGATGGCCCACCTCAATGAGATTGAGGTCCTTGGAGTAGAGATCGATGGGGAAACCCAGGTCGATATTGATAGATCGAATGCGCCTTGCTAGAGGGGGGGTGAATAGCAAATCTCGACTTGTTCTTCCTACGTTGTTAGTATGCGCAGCGTAAACAATAATAATAAACAATAAAAACAACGAAAGCACTGCTAACAAACCTATTTATTTGGTATCCACCCCGGTCGGGTGACTAATCTAAGAATCCTTCGGCGGATCACTCCCCGGATAACCTTCGGCTAGCTCGCGTCACTCCTTGTGGGTGGAGAAACCTCGCCACAACACCTCGGACACTATCTCGGCACAAAAGACTACTAACACGCTTTATCCAAGCGAGTTTCGTCAAGAAACTCAGCCATCGCGAAGTCCTCTTTAAATAGGACTCGGAGCTGATTTCTCGCTACCAGTCGACTGCCCCAGGGCAGTCGACTGGTGCCAGCCAAATTCGACCGTTGACACCCCCCAACGTTCGAATTTGCCAGCTCACCAGCCACCTACCAGTCGACTGCCCCAAGGGCAGTCGACTGGTACCCTGCTGATCCTAGGGTTACACTCTCCGAGTATATTCCACTCCGCACTCAACCCTCACGACTCGACTGACTCCTCCTCCGCAGCCTCGACTGTTGCCTTTGCGCCCTCTTCATCTTCGGCTTCCGTCCCTCGGATGCACGCAAGCCTCCAACTTGCCTCCATGCCATCCTTCACGCATGCCTTGAAGTTCGCGCCCATCAGCTCATCGTCCCTGCTCACCAAAGTCCCTTAGATGCGCACGCAAGCCTCCAGCTTGCCTCCATGCCATCCTTCACCATACTGAGGCCATCCAGTCCAGTCCATATGCGTAACCTATACAACCTGCACACTCAACATACGCATATAAGAATACAAGGGTAATCCTAACTTAAACCCTTTGCCCAAACATCAAAACCCATGGTCACACCAGACCATCTTAGGGCTGATTGCTCCAACAATCTCTCCCTTTTTGATATTTGGCAATACGTTTAAGTTAGGGAAAATAAGATAGTAGTCAACAGCAAAAACCATGCTATAATGAATGCATATGCAATGCATGTATGGATCCTATCCAAGGCATCCTACACCTAACCTTCTAAGTTAGACTTTTTACACACCTAGCCCTCCAAGCTAGGATTTTCCCACCTAACCCTACAAGTTAGGATTTTCAACTCCTAGCCCTCCAAGCTAGGACTTTTCCACACCTAACACTCCAAGTTAGGATTTTTCCACCCAACGGGCTTTTTAAAGCTTCTCCCAAGCTCCCCTTATATTGGACTTACAAAGGCTTTTTACGAACCTCTCCAAGGTTCCCCTTACGCCCTGAAGGGAGCAACCATGCTCCCCCTTAAACTCAGTGTAACGACCCGACCCATTTGGCGGCCCATTTGGCGGTCTCGACCGTCGATCGTCGACCGTGCCGTTACCAATACTAGGTCTTCCCACTCCTGGGCGTGGATTTTTGCCTTCCCAGGATTCGAACCCTAGACCCAGGCTTAAATCTAGTTCTTTGTGAATCCTGAATACCAATTGAGCTATAGCTCAATTGGTATTCAGGATTCACAAAGAACTAGATTTAAGCCTGGGTCTAGGGTTCGAATCCTGGAAGGCAAAAATCCACGCCCAGGAGTGGGAAGACCTAGTATTGGTAACGGCACGGTCGACGGTCGACGGTCGAGACCGCCAAATGGGCCACCAAATGGGCCGGGTCGTTACAATAAAAAGGCGCTCCTTCGATTTAGGCCTAAATCGAATAGACTCGGGTTTAGATTTTACCTCCTTCATACCTTTTGGGCACTTGTCCTTGTAGTGTCGTTTTTCGTTGCAACCAAAGCATGTGATGTGCTCCTTCGATTTAGCTTTGGTGGAGGTGGAGACTAGGTTGACTTCTTCAACCTTGGATGATGTAGATTCTTTTTCTTGATTCGACATTGAATTATGTCTCTCCTCCCCCTTAATCCTTGAGGTGGAGACCTCTTCCTCTTCTTTTCTTGAGAAGGTTAATGACCTTTCACTTTGTAATGCCCGCCCTTATATCTACTCTCGGGGCGGGGTTACGTACAATCAATCATATAATTTTAACATAAAATAAAAAAACAAAAGTGTAAGGACTAAGTACTGAGCATGCTTGTTTAAAACTATCAAGTGATATTTACAAGTGCTAAGCATACTAGTCAGTGCATGCCAATCAGATATCATGCTTTAATGATTAGAACATGGTAGGTGCATAGCAAGTTCAGTAACACATAAATCATGATAGTGAGGTTATACATTCCATTGCAAGGCATCATGAATTCACATCCTAGAACATCATTTAGAAGCATAGTCATAGGTTTCCATGCATAATAACAGTTCATAAGATTGAGTCTAAAGGAAGTCTAGAACATCATGTGAAATATCTTAATCAAGAGTTATCCTATAACATGATAGGTTCACAAGTAGTTCAACTCACAACATAATCAAACATAATCGAGTATAAGAGTAATCCAAGTGTAATCACTAACATTCAAGAGTACCAACCCTAATCACTAACATTCATTATCAAGGAAACATCAACATAAGCATAGTAAAAGTAGATATAAGAATCTTTCTTTCCCGAGCCACCACCCCACACATCTTCAGCCCTCCTGCCTCTTCCTTTAGTTTAAGTGTCCCTTACCCTTATCTGCAGCATAAGACACACATAAACTAGTAAGCACCAAATGCTTAGTAAGGATCCTGTCCTACTCGCAAAATCCATACAGAAGAATCGCATGTACACATAATGAATCATTAACATGAGTTTATCATGCATACAGAAATTTGAATTTGAATTAAATCTTGGCTTAAGGTTAGAAGTTACCTTCCTTACCTTTGGAGTCCCTCCTTGATGTGGGATTCTTCTCTTCTTTCTTTCTTCTTTCTCACATCTCCTCAAGTGCTCCATTTTCTTTAGCTCACTTTTCTTTGGGCAATTAGTGTGGTAGTGCCCCAATTCTCCACATGTGAAACATCTAATCTCCTTTTTCTTTTCTTGGGCTCCTCCAATCCTACAACCCACGTTAGATTTAAATCGAATGGACTCGGGTTTAGATTTTACCTCCTTCATACCTTTTGGGCACTTGTCCTTGTAGTGCCCTTTTTCGTTGCAACCAAAGCATGTGATGTGCTCCTTCGATTTAGCTTTGGTGGAGGTGGAGACTAGGTTGACTTCTTCAACCTTGGATGATGTAGATTCTTTTTCTTGATTCGACATTGAATTGTGTCTCTCCTCCCCCTTAATCCTTGAGGTGGAGACCTCTTCCTCTTCTTTTCTTGAGAAGGTTAATGACCTTTCACTTTGTAATGCCCGCCCTTATATCTACTCTCGGGGCGGGGTTACATACAATCAATCATATAATTTTAACATAAAATAAAAAAACAAAAGTGTAAGGACTAAGTACTGAGCATGCTTGTTTAAAACTATCAAGTGATATTTACAAGTGCTAAGCATACTAGTCAGTGCATGCCAATCAGATATCATGCTTTAATGATTAGAACATGGTAGGTGCATAGCAAGTTCAGTAACACATAAATCATGATAGTGAGGTTATACATTCCATTGCAAGGTATCATGAATTCACATCCTAGAACATCATTTAGAAGCATAGTCATAGGTTTCCATGCATAATAACAGTTCATAAGATTGAGTCTAAAGGAAGTCATAGGTTTCTGCCGACTCTGAGCAGTCCCTATCCTCTGGCGGATATTCTTTATAGCCTGAGTGGTTTCATCTATAATATCAATCTGGAGTCCCATCTCCTTCTTTTCACCACTCTCAAGCCAGCATATAGGAGATCTGTATTTCCTTCCGTATAGTGCTTCGTACGGTGTCATCCCGATAGTAGCCTGATAACTGTTGTTATAAGCAAACTCTGCCAGGCTCAGGTATCGACACCAGCTTCCCTTGAAGTCCAAGGCACAAGCTCGTAACATGTCCTCTAATATCTGATTCACTCTTTCAGTCTGCCCGTCAGTCTGGGGGTGAAAGGCCGTATTGAATTTTAGCTTCGTGCCAAGAGCCTTCTACACGTGTCCCCAAAAATCTAAAGTAAATCGACCATCCCGATCAGAGATAATGGTATTGGGAACCCCGTGTAGTCGGACAATTTCCTTGACGTACAGTTGAGCCAATTGCTCTACTGAGTAGGTCATCCTGATAGCCAGAAAATGGGCAGACATGGTTAGCCTGTCCACAATAACCCATATACCATCATATCCGTTCATTGTTCGAGGCAGCCCTGTGATGAAATCCATAGAGATGTCTTCCCATTTCCACTCGGGGATCGACAGAGGTTGCAGAACTCCTCCAGGCCTCTGGTGTTCTGCTTTGACCCTCTAACAGGTCAAACACATACTGATATAGTGGGCTATATCTCGCTTCATACCGGACCACCAAAACTTGCTCTTCAGATCTTGATACATCTTGGTAGACCCAGGATGCATCGCATAAGGCGTTCCGTGAGCTTCCTTGAGGATTCTTGTCCGTAAGTCGGAGTCGTCGGGAACACATAATCGATCTCGAAGATATAAGACTCCGCTGTCTAAAATCCGAAATCCATCGTCCTTGCCTTCGAGAACCTCTTGCCTGATCCTCTGAAGGCTCGGATCATGATTCTGCTTTTCCAGAATATCGTCGAATAATGTCGGCGCAATCATCAGGATGGATAACTGTCCTGATATGATTTCAATCCCGTAATTCATAATTTCTTCCCCTAGGGGTTGTGACAAAGCTGATAAAGACATCAAAGCAGCACATGATTTCCTACTGAGTGCATCGGCTACCTTGTTAGCTTTCCCCGGATGGTACAGGATCTCACAGTCATAATCCTTGACCAATTCGAGCCATCTGTGCTGTCTCATATTCAGATCTTTCTGGGTGAAGAAATATCGCAGACTCTGGTGATCTGCATAAATTTTACACTGAGTTCCATATAGATAGTGCCTCCATATTTTCAGCGCAAAGACCACCGCTGCTAGTTCTAAGTCATGGGTAGGATAATTCCTTTCATGTTCCTTGAGCTGCCTAGAGGCATAGGCAATTACCTTCCCATTTTGCATAAGCACAGCTCCGAGTCCCAGTTTGGATGCGTCGCTGTACATATCGAAACCCATATCGCTTTCTGGAAGAGTCAATATCGGAGCGCTAGTCAGCCTCCTTTTCAGTTCAGTAAAGCTCTTCTCATATTCATCGGTCCATACATATTTCTTGTCTTTCTTAGTAAGAGCTGTCATAGGGGTTGCAATCCGAGAGAAGTCCTCTACGAATTTTATGTAATAGCCTGCTAGCCCGAGAAAACTTCTGATTTCGCTGGCATTCTTGGGTCTGGTCCAGTTACTCACAGCTTCGATTTTAATTGGGTCCACCATTATCCCTTCCTTGGAGATAACATGTCCCAAGAATAATACTTGATCGAGCCAGAACTCGCATTTGGAAAATTTAGCATACAGTTGTTCCTTCTGAAGAATCTGTAGTACTATACTCAGGTGTTCAGCATGTTCTTCGGGAGTTCTCGAATATATAAGGATATCGTCGATAAAGACGATCACAAATCTGTCGAGGAATGCCGAGAATACCCGATTCATTAAGTCCATAAACATAGCTGGAGCATTGGTAACTCCAAATGGCATAACTACGAACTCATAATGTCCGTATCTGGTTCGGAAAGTCATCTTCGGTATATCCTCCTTTTTCACCCTGACTTGGTGATAACCAGATCTCAGGTCAATTTTAGAGAAAATCGTGGCTCCCTTCAGTTGATCGAACATGTCATCTATCCTGGGTAGAGGGTACCTAACATCGTGCATACATGATTTAGGTTTGAACTTCAGCAAATTACTTTACTATAATGTTCTTACCTGTTCTTGATAGTCACGTTGTTCAGCGCCCTATAGTCGACACACATTCGCATCGACCCATCCTTCTTTTTCACGAACAGTACGGGAGATCCCTAGGGAGAATGACTAGGGCGGATGAGTCCCTTGTCAAGCAACTCCTGTAACTGTCCCTGTAATTCTTTTAATTCCGTCGGCGCCATACGGTACGGTGCTTTAGAAATGGGGTTAGTACCAGGAATCAATTCAATTGCAAATTCTATATTTCTTTCAGGTGCAAACCCTGGTAAGTCATCAGGAAATACCTCTGGGTAATTGCATACGACTTTGACGTCTTCTAGCTTCGGGCCCTCTGTAGGACTGGTATCAACCACATGAGTTAGAAACCCAGAGCATCCATTTTCTAACATCTTCCTTGCTTTCAGAGCCGATAAGAATTTGCTTGTCCTCTTCTTCGGCTCTCCAATAAATTCAAATAGAATTCCCGCCTTAGGTCGGATGATAACCTTTCGTTTACAGCACTCGATAGAGGCACCGTATTTGTTCAAGATATCCATGCCCAATATCACATCATAATCTGGCATATCAAGCACTATCAGGTCGCAGTAGAGTTCCCTATCTGCGATTCTGATCGGTGCGGCACGTAGCATTTGGGTAAAGGGCATCAGCTCACCCGAGGGCAATGTTGTCAGAAATTTGTAGTCTAAATCTTGCAGTGACATATCATTTCTTTTGGCATATTGCATAGTGATAAACGAATGTGTTGCCCCAGTGTCAAATAAAGCAGTAGCATACTGACTGTAAATAAATATCTGACCTGTGACAACGGTGGAGGCAGTCGCCACGTCTTCCTTCGTAAGAGAGAAAACCCTGGTGTTTGTCGTTGCAGGCGGGGCCTCTAATCTCCCCTGGCATATATGAGTACCATCTATAGCTGCCTGCATCTGGTGTAACTGGGGATGAGCACCTTTGTATTAAGCATGCTGCTGCTGAGGTGCTTTGGCTGCAGTAGGACACTCTCTGGCCATGTGTCCTTCCTTTCCGCAGGTGAAGCATCTCCTGGCGCCCAAGAGGCATGTCCCGAGGTGCATCTTCCCACAAGTGGCACACGGAGGGTACTTAGGTTTCTTGCTTGCTGGACCACTGGCAGATTTATTCCATGGCTTCCTCTTTCCGTTGTGGTTCTTTTTTCAGTGGGGGTTGCTATTCTGAGGTTTCTGACCTCCCGACTGACTCTGATTCTTGCTGGCAGTCAGTGCTTGGTCCTGCTGGTTAATATTCTTCAGATAATGCTCGGTAATAAGGGCGCTGCTGAACAGCTCCTCTGCAGTCTGTGGCCTATTAACTGCCGCCGGCTACATTCAGAGCTATCTCGGGCCTGAGCATCTTGAGCATTAATCTGACCCTTTCTTTCTCTGTACTGACCAGCTCCGGACATAATCGTGCCAGTCGGTTGAATTGCTTAACGGCATCGTTGACTGAGAGATTTCCCTGCCGGAATTCGGTGAACTCATCAAAATGCCTGTTTGTGACTCGCATATTAAAGAATTCCTCCAGAAATTCGGACTCGAAGTCCTTCCACTTCATCTGGTCCACTGACCTTCTAGCTTTTACCCGTTCCCACCACATCCTGGCGTCGCCAGTGAGGCAGAACGAGACACATTTAATTTTCTCATGCTCGGGCCAGTCTAATAATTCCACTGTGCTCTCAACTGTCTTGAGCCAGGCCTGGGCGTCCCAGGGCTCGCAGGTGCCGGAGAACTTTTCCGGCTTCAGTCTCTGCCACTGAATCAGATAGGCCTCCAGTCGGACTCCTCTGGCCGGAGTGTCCGGGGGTGCCTGCGCAGTTGGAGGCTCAGTGGGTATCACATTCTGACTTCCCTGCGGGGTTGCAGTGTTCGCCTGCTGGGTCATCAGAGTGTTTATTATCTGCTGTTGTTCAGTGACCTGGCGCTGCAGGTCTGTGATCACCTGCATCATATCGGGTGGGGGTGCGGTCTCATTACCCCGATTGCTACGTCTTCTAGCCATATCTATCATACAGGTGATAAATAAACTAACATAAGAATTAACACTACTTTCACTTGTTATGCAAGCATAAATCATCTCTATATAATCATTACTGTACATGAAACAAAGTAAAGCGAGGTTAGGATCTCTTACTTGGAAGCGGCAGGATGAAGCTTGATGTGTGTGTAGTGGAGGGGAAACCTGCTCTGATACCAACTTGTAACGCCCGCCCTTATATCTACTCTCGGGGCGGGGTTACGTACAATCAATCATATAATTTTAACATAAAATAAAAAAAAAAAGTGCAAGGACTAAGTACTGAGCATGCTTGTTTAAAACTATCAAGTGATATTTACAAGTGCTAAGCATACTAGTCAGTGCATGCCAATCAGATATCATGCTTTAATGATTAGAACATGGTAGGTGCATAGCAAGTTCAGTAACACATAAATCATGATAGTGAGGTTATACATTCCATTGCAAGGCATCATGAATTCACATCCTAGAACATCATTTAGAAGCATAGTCATAGGTTTCCATGCATAATAACAGTTCATAAGATTGAGTCTAAAGGAAGTCTAGAACATCATGTGAAATATCTTAATCAAGAGTTATCCTATAACATGATAGGTTCACAAGTAGTTCAACTCACAACATAATAATCAAACATAATCGAGTATAAGAGTAATCCAAGTGTAATCACTAACATTCAAGAGTACCAACCCTAATCACTAACATTCATTATCAAGGAAACATCAACATAAGCATAGTAAAGTAGATATAAGAATCTTTCTTTCCCGAGCCACCACCCCACACATCTTCAGCCCTCCTGCCTCTTCCTTTAGTTTAAGTGTCCCTTACCCTTATCTGCAGCATAAGACAACACATAAACTAGTAAGCACAAATGCTTAGTAAGGATCCTGTCCTACTCGCAAAATCCATACGGAAGAATACAACATGT
>JAGFNQ010006147.1:0-40158 GCA_024364735.1 Boesenbergia rotunda | reverse complement strand
CCCCCAAATGGCTTTCATCTACCCCCACATTAATGATTAAACCTATTTAGCCGTTTTCTTATGTAACTTGAGGATCAAGATTATATAAGCCAGGTGGTTCTAAGTTTGACAAAATTTTGCTTCATGATTCGATAACTTTAATGAGTCAAGTTGTTCTTTAGTTATACGCTTGATCAAGTTAAGCTTGGGCAATATAAAACTCAAGCTTAACCAATCTTGAAACTAGATGGTCTTTTCTCATGATTCACCTAAAAAGACAAATTCAAAGTAGGACCGATGTATACAAATAGTTCATATGCTAGGGGAGTGAATTAGATAAAGATAAGAAGTGAGCTAAAGAAGTGGATAATAACTCTTTCTGTGATTCACAACATCGATGTATATTGATGTGGTGGGTATTTCGACCTCCACGTATATTAGTGGAGACAAGGGTTATGTTGATCTGTAAATCAAAGTCAATTAGGTCAAACCTACTTCGGTCCGAATCAAGCTCGATTAAAAGCACTCCCGAGTTAAGTCAAACTCACTCAACCAGTTGAGCCTAAGAAATTTGAACCCACATGAATTGGATCAACCCCCAAACTAGACTACACTGACTTTCAAGTTAACCACTTGCTAAAAGTGGGTGCAACAACTATTGATCTACTGCTACTGTGATTGATTAGCTAGTGAGACCTGGCCACGCAGGACCTGAGGGGGGGGGGGGGGGGCAAACTACATACAGGATAGATGGAGATGCGCTCTATGGAGGTTTGGTAAGCCAGTGCTGATTAACATTCAAACTAGACAGTATCAAAGCAGACACAGACTACCTCAGTTGTTGATAGAGGATGACATCAAACGGGATCAGTGACCCAATGATGATGGTGGTGCATGCATGGTGGTGATGATGATGAGCTTAGACGAGAGAGGGATGGTACATGAGATGGCTGATAAGGATTTCAAACAATATGGGTCCTAGTTGGATTGGTGAGAGGAGGAGCAAGGGATGACACAGGATAGTGGATGTATTTTGGAGGATGGTACAATGAGAGTATGCACACATGTACAAATGGGGGCATACCTTAGACAAACACTTAGATCTGATACTTCATCAAAAACAAGTGGCTATCTTAGGGCACATGTTTGTAGTACTACTTTCTTGATGATATAATTTACCTTTCATCAAAAAAAAAAAATAGACCGACTTTCAAGTTGACTCTGTAGCCTCGCTCAAAAAGCTCAGTCCGAGCCGACATGCTAGCCATACTTAGCCACTCAGCTCGGTCACTCCCAACTAGACCTGACCACGGTTCGGAACCGACGGTTCGATGGTTCGGAACCGCCGGTTCGACGGTTCGTGGGAGGTCGACCCTTAACCTTAACCGCCCAAGACGGTTACGGTTCACCGTTCGGAACCGCCAGTTCATGGTCCGGTTCACGGTTCGCCACGGTTCAAGATTATTATATTAAAAAAATTTAAAAAAAATTAAATTAAAAAAAAATAAATTTTATTAAAAAAGGGCTTGCACTTATATAAGTTGTCTACGTATCCCCTTAGGGTATAGGGGAATCAAAGTCCACGTAGTTCTTTTACATTTTTACCCTTTTACATTTTTTACATTTTTACCCTTTCTCACTCACTTGCATTTCCTCCCGTTCCCGTTGTATTTGTTCCTTCGGTATCAAATTCTTCGACTTCATCTTCTGAAAGTTGCATTCCTTGGATTCGCTTCTCGGCTCTAGTCCAATCATCAAGTAATGCTTGAGCTTCCAATGAGTCGGGAGATATAGTTGATCGTCATTCATCTAAAATGTTACCGCCGGCACTGAACGTCTACTCCATAGCAACAGTCGACACTGGAGAAGCTAAAATTTCTTTTGCGATCACGGAGAGAATGGGAAAGCTTTGAGCCTTCTGTGACCACCACTTCAAGATGTCGAAGTCTTCGCTATCTGCTTCATTAAAATCAAAAGAAGTCGTAAAATAATTCTCAAGTTCCTGTGTGGAACTTGAGGATCCTCGTGGACATTTCATCCGTTCTTTTAATAAAAGTTGGGCTTTTGTAAGTTTTAAATTAATAGTAGTAGGTTGTTGTGTTTCAAAAATATTAGTTTATGTTCCATATTTAACATAATATTGATTATAAAGATCATATAAATAATTTTTAATATTATATACAATATTAGCTGGATCCGAAGAGGAAGAATCTTTAATAGGAATTAATGCGTCATAATATAAAGTTAACATTTCTTGTAATACTTCTAATTTAAATCTAGGATCTAAAGCAAATGCAATTAAATAAATTTCAGATATTAAATAAAAATATTTTCCCCATTTAGTTTTCATAGCTATTATACATAATGTTAAAGCTTCATCATTTACATGTTCATTTAATATTAATACTATACTACAAAAATTTACTAAAATTAAATGAGCAGTAGGATAATAAACACCAGAAAGTTATTCAGTTGCATCGTTAAAAACTTTTAAAATTTCACAAATACTACTATAAATATTCCATTGCTGTGAAAATAAATATATATTAGTATTACTATTTTATGCAAAAAATAAACATAATAAATCTTTATATTGAAAAGAATCTTGTAATAATTGATATGTTGAATTCCAACGTGTTGGAACATCACGTGGAAATTTTTTTGGTCGCATTCCATTAGCTTTACAAAATCTACCTCATTGTTTCATCATAAATGTATGAGACCATAAGTATGAAATTGCGGTTCTAATTGGTTGAATATAATTTTGTAAAAGTTTTAATCCATCTTGAACACATAGATTTAAAATATGGCATACACAACGAATATGAAAAAATAAACCACCAATGACAGGTTGACAAATAAATTTTAGTTCATCTATTGAAGTGGTATTAGAACTAGCATTGTCTAATGATATTGAAAATATTTGATGAGTCAATCCATATTCTTCTAAAACTATGTGTAATAATTGTGCAATGTTATGAGCAGTATGTGATTCATCAAAAACTCTATAAGCTAATAATCTTTTTTGAAGGATCCAAGAGTTATCAATCCAATGACATGTTATACCCATATAAGAATGAGTTTGCCAATGATCACTCCAAATATCGGAACATAAAGAAACTTTATTATTTAATTTACTAAATTCTTCAACTAAATTCTTTTTTTTCTTGTTTTACTAATCTTTTAATTGTACGAGTTAGTGTAGTCCTAGGTACACGTTTAGAAGCAGGATTAAGAAATTCTTTACAAAAATCTTCAAATGTGCATTTAGATCCAAAACTAAAAGAAAGATGTTCTACGGAAACAAATTTAGCTAATGATTCTCTTAATTTATTATCTGAATATAAAAATAAACCAGAATCAGTACTACTACCGCTAGAAAATCTAGATAATTGTGTTTGAGAGCGGTCAAGCCCATATTCCGTCGGGTGCTTCATTTCTACATGTCGTTTCAATGACCCACAACCGCTGCCGGCTTGGAATTTGTAGGAAGCATTGCAATGCTTGCATTTTGCACGCATTTCTCCCGACGGAAGTGTGACCTTCTCAAAATGTTTAGTGAAGATAGACGATTTTAAAGGAGGATTTTTCCGAACCTTAGAAGTAATCGCATCGGTACTTCCTTGCGTTTCGGGGATCGAAGGGTGTTGGGGCTGAGCCTCAGTCTCATCATCGGTGGATTGAATTTGAAGGTTGGGATCCTCGTATGCAATTTCTTTTCCCCTCTGAGATCGAGATGATGAAGCTCCATGACCTCCTTCCATTATCGTCGATGAAGAACGTCGAGAGAAGTTGAGAGTTAGAGAGTTGAGAATGAGAGATTGAGAGAAGAGAAGTTGTGTTGTGTGTGAAAATGATGAAATGAGCTCCCTATTTATAGAGTTCGGATCATAACGGTCACTAAATCATAGCCATTGATAAAAAAAAGGTCAAATGATCTCATCCGTCCAAAAAAAAATCAAAAAGCCTCCAACGGCACTGAACCGGCGGTTCAGTGCCGTTGAACCCGGCGGTTAACCGCCGGTTCGCGGGTTCTGGGCGCTAGAACCGGAACCAGCCCAGCATCCTGCCGGGTTGGTTCCGGTTCGGCCCTGCGAACCGAGTCAACGGGCCACCCGGCCCGTTGACCCGGGCCGGATCCGGGCTGGACCCGGCCCGGGGTCGAGTCTACTCCCAACCTCCTTTAGTTCAACCACTCAGCCCCACCACTTCCAACCTCTTTTAGCTCGGCCACTCAGCTTGGTCACTCCCGACCTCCGTCAGCTCGGCCAAGCTCGACCCCCTTCAACTTAGCTATGATTGACTTCCTTTAACTTGGTCACTCCCAACCTCCTTCAGCTCGTCTATGCTCGATCCCCTTTAGTTCAAGTACGATTGACCACCTTTAGCTCAACCATGTTTGATCTCCTTCAGTTCAACCACAATCAACCTCCATTATCTCGACAATGCCCTACCTCCATCATCTCAACCCATTCCAAATCCCTCAAGATGTGTTCATTATCCCCTCCTTCAAGTGGTGGGAACGTGGATACCGTGATATGTGGGGGACATGAAACAGCTAGGGAGAACGTGGATACCATGATAAGTTGAGGATGTGGAGCGACGGGGGAGGATAGATAAGGCTTGTAGGTCTACATGGCAATCCAACGACTTGAACGTTGAGTTCATGTCTTCTTCCTAGGAGAGATTATAAAATGGAGCTCACTTCTACAAGCACGTGTATGTACACATAAACCAATACAATTCTTATTCTCAACTTTTCTTCTCAAATCAATCCCCTTCTTTAACTTAAGCGTTGAAGTGGTCATGAGAAGGTCTATTTTGGCCCCATTCTAACATCTCTCTACGTGTTATAGAGACTTCAGGAGCTCTACTCACTATCAGATTATCAGGAATTCCCTCCATCGTAATTGCTTTTTGATAACTAACCCCACAACGATCTCAAATAAGAATAAATTGATGTCATCTGTAAGAAACAATCTTAAACTAAGACGTTGAGATGGTAGACACTAGGAGAACTGCCAAGAACCACAACTCTATAAGTGAGATTTCAAGTGACTATGCAATCAAGTGATGCAAGAAATACTACAGAGACACCCTCCAGTAAATCCGACGCCTAAAGGAGTTCAATCCGCTTTAGTCGAGGTGCCTCCTCTCTCAAGGCAACTAGCATCGGATTTTGTTGGCCTTCCCCCCAAGTATTTGCAAATCATCAAATCAGGACAATGATCCCACTCAAGGAACGCTTGCACAGACCAATGGTTGGAGAGGCGCTTCTCCGAAACCTGAACAAAGGTAAGGGGCCCTAACTCACTAAAGAGAAGAATTCTTTGGATACTCCTTTCTCGAGTCATGTCCTAGAAGATGAACTATTGTGCTACTTGATGGTGATTCCGTAAGTGTACGTAAACGCTATCAAATAATATAAAAAGTTATCGTATCTACCGAGACTGATGATGCAAGTACTAGAGAAATTACAAGGCAAACTAACTTGACTAGCTAGAAGTGTATGCGATCGCAGACTAAGAGAGAGCTAGAGAGAAAGAGAAGAGAGCTAGAACGTCGAGAGAGCAAGATTGGTGTGAGAGAATATCCTAGGGCCTAGGTCTCATTGTGATGGTTATTGATATCCTATGAATAGTTAATGTCTTGGTTTCTACATTCATGCTTGCAAGAAGTCTAGCTAATTATCAGTACGATCTTGCGAATGATGCACTAGAGTGTCTTTCCATGGGCATTCAGTATCATTAGATAGACGGAGTAACTTAAAATGACCGGTTAAAGGATTACCTTTATCACAAAGGGCTCCCCAGTCATGCATTCTAGGTTATGTAAGTCATATCCTAATATGGAATTAGGTAAAACTCATTAAGCGTCTATTAGATCTTTCATTGCATGGAAGTAGTTTCCATTTCAAGGTGATGCTCAAGGTTGTCCGGTTAAAGGATGCCCTTGTCACATAGGGCTCCCCGGGCAAACAAGCTTGAGCATTTCCCCTAGATGGAGAGCATACCACACATCCATTCAATCAAATAATCCATTAAAGCCTACACCCAAATAAATCAAGCATAAACTCTTTACATAAACATTTCATCAAACAAGAACACCACATAAAAGATGTCATCAACACAAGGTACAAGAAAATCCATAGGGTTTCTAAATACACATCACAACTACTTTCTAGGCCCTAAAACAAGAAGGATCTACTCCATAGACACAAAGAAAGGAACCAAAAACATAATGGCAAGTATTCACAATCAAAACAAGGAGAAAGAGAGAGAAAGCTAAAGGTGATTGTAGGTCGGCAAGAGGGAGTGAAAATTGTTATCTTTTATTTATCTTAAACAAAGATGATAGTTAGTTTAAACAATAATAAATAACATCAAAATAAAATGAAGCAATACTGAAAAAAAGGTGAAAGGATTTTACTTGATTTGCAATCGGGAAGGTTGCTAATCCAAGGAAAAATGTAGCTCGATTCTCCTGAATAAACTTCTTCGGGCGGAGAAGTCTCTTACATGATGAAAAGCTCAAAAAAACAAAGAGAAATTATAGAGAATTTGTTTGTCATGAATGAATGATTGGAACTGAGTGTTAGATCGATGTAGCTTGCTAGAGGGGGGGGGTGAATAGTAATTCTCGGTTTCTTCCTACAATTGTTAGTGCGCAAGTGGAAATCTAATAACTAAAACAAAACTAACAATGCTAACAAACTTATTTACGTGGTTCGGAGATGAAGCTCCAACTCCACGATAGTCCGTGAGGTGGACGATCCCTCGATCCTTCGGCGGATCACTCCCCGGATGTCCTCCAGCTAACTCGTGTAGCTCCTTGTGGGTGGAGAAACCTCGCCACAATCACAAGCTCACCTCTGAGTACAAAGACTATTAACAAGCCTTAACCAAGCTTGTTTCGTCAGAGGTTTCCAGCCAAACCCGAGCCTCTTTAAATAGAGCTCAAGGTTGGAAAACACCCTACCAGTCGACTGCTCCCAGGTTGATTACATTCTGTGAGTTTTTGTGACCTTTATCAGTCGACTGCCCCAAGGGCAGTCGACTGGTCTGGTCCCAGGTTGATTACATTCTGTGAGTTTCTATGACCTTTATCAGTCGACTGCCCCAAGGGTAGTCGGCTGGTCCACCCTCACACCTAAGGTTTCCCTTCCCGAGTACACTTCTCTCAGCACTCGAACTCTAGGATTCCCCGAGTACAATCACTCAGCACTCGTACCCTCACGACTCAACTGACTCCTCACCAGCAGCCTCGACTATTGCCTTCGCACCCTCTTTAGCTTCGGCTCCCATCCCTCGGATGCACACAAGCCTCCAGCTTGCCTCTATGTCATCCTTCACGTATGCCTCAAAATCCGTACCCCTCGGCTCATCGTACCTGCTATCCATGGTCCCTCGGGTGCACACAAACCTCCAGCTTGCCTCCATGCCACCCTTCATCATCCCTGTAGCCGTCCAGCTAAGTCAATATGTGTAACCTACACATCCTGCACACTCACATACACATATCAAATATACAAGGGTAAACCTAACTTAAACCCTTTGCCCACACATCAAAACACATGGTCACTCCGGACCATAGATTGCCTCAACACTGAGCTTTGGGGACCTATTTATAGCCCCAGTCAATTCTATCCGAATGTTGACGTGACACTATAGGGGCACGCGAGTGCTTGAGGGCGGTTGACACATGGCTTGAGTGTTATCCGAAGCGCAACGTTCACAAACGGCTAGCTGGTAGATAAAACTTGCTCTCGGGTGCCAGTATGCACTAGGACGCCCGGGAATTGGGACGCCAGAGTGTATAGGGGCACCCGAGAGCTCTCGGGCACCCGAGTGACTTTTGGTCAGCAACTTGGTGATCAGTCTCCAGCGAGTCTTCTTAGGTGATTTCCAGGCCTTCTAGAGTTGGGCTCACTCGAACCCTCCTCCGGCCTTCTCCTCGAGCGAGCTTCCTCCCGGCTTCTCGTCCCTCGGGCGCCGCGCGCGTCCTTCTCGCTCCACCGGCGTACTCTTCCATAGACCTCGTCGTCCCTCGGATGCACTGAGCCCGTTGGCTCCCTTCCCGTGTCATCTTTCTCGACTGCTACATCTTCCGCTTGACTTCCTGCGCTCCTAAGCTCTTGTACACTTAGACACAGGGATTAAAAACCAACATGACCAACCTTGACTCGGTTAACCACATCAAACCCAACCTAGGGTACTTACAATCTCCCCCTTTTTGAAGCGCATCAACCCGAGTTAAGTTAGGGTTAACAACCATTAAAATAAATAGGAATGAATAAATGACAAAGTAAGTACCAAAAAATATTTGAAATTAAGTTTACCCCTTAACTTAATCCTAATTCTCCCCTTTTGATCAAATTAAAAACTTAAAATATGTTATGGGAAATACTAACACTTACAATACTTTATAAAAACTTAATCCAAAATCTAAAATTTTCAAAACTTTTTTGAGAAGAATTTTAACACAATAAATAGTTTTCAGAAAATCAAAGTTTTCAAATTTTGCTAGAAAATTAATTTTTAAAATGTATATCTAAAAAAATAATTTTTAAATATTTATTTTTATTCGAAAATTTATCAAATTTTTTATATAAGTTAGAATTTTCATAGAATTGTCTCCAGAAAAATTGTCAAAGTGAAAACGACTTTCTAACTTTGTGAAAATCAATTTTGAATTCAATAATGATAATTTTGAAAAATAATTTAAATTTTTGATTTTGACATCAAATAATTTTGAAAAAATATCTTAAGGCTTAGTAGATAATCTCCAAATCCCAAAAAAATTGGATTTGATGAAATTAATTTTTTTAAATTTTTTTTATTTTAAAAATATATTTTCGAAGAAAAAATTAAAATAAATCCATTTATTTGTTAAAAATTCCAAAATAATTCTATAGATAAAACAAAGCAATTTCTATTATTGAAAAATCTTAAATTAATTTTTCTGCAAGTGAAGTCTTTAAAAAAATTCAACAAGATTAATTACCAAAAAAATTAATTTCTACCAAAAAAACCTAACAGTTCAAGACTGATTTTGGGTCCCAATATAAATTTTTGCCAACAGGATCAATCAAAAACTTAGATGGAATATATGATTTAGGAATTTTTATATTTTAACCCCTATGAAATTTAAAATACTAGTTAAGTTTTCCATAATATCTAATTTTTAAAATTTGAAAATAACTTGAACATGAATGGTTATTTTTCAATTTGAATTTTCAAATTTCAATTTATCATACATTTCTAATGGGCATGAAGAAGATAATTTTCTTTTTAATTCTATATTCTTATTTTTTTTAATTTACATATAGATTTTGTCATTTACTTAATACCAAAATATAATTAATCAGGAGATAAAAGACATACCTCACTTACCATATCCTTTCTAAAATCGGAAGCTCCCCCTTTGTCGCTGCTATCTTCTGACGTGGCTCCCCCTTCATCGATGCTTTCATCTTGCTGGTGTGAAGTCATTAGTACAAGTCCGACGTGTTCCTCATGATCTGAATCTTTCGATAAGAACTCATCTCATGTTGTCTTTAGGTTGTGGATTTTTGCCTTTATTGCCCCTTTTTCTTTGTTCTTCAATTTGGGGTAGTTTTCCTTTACGTATCCCCCTTCATTGCAGTTATAGCAGCGGATCTTCCTTTGCTTCTTACCCTGCACTTTATTAAATTTTTTAGCTTTAAAATATTTAGATAATTTCCTTACCATGTACGTCGTGTTTTCTTTATCTTCAGAAGATTCGTCTTCATGTTGGATCTTTCTCGAGCTTAAGGCGATGTTGTTCGATTTACTCATTCCTACAGATCTAGATTTGTGAAGTTCTAAAGTCAAAAATAGTTGCTCTAAGATACTTACCTCAGGATCCTTAGAGATGTAATAAGCGTCAATTATCGAAGTACAGTTCAAGGTCCTCGGGAAGGCATTTAATGCGTACCTTTGAGCGTCCTGATTACTTACCAACTCTTCGAGGTTGTTGAGTTCCTTAATTATCTCCTTAAGATTAGCGTGTAGTTTAGCTACTCACTCTCCTTCTTCCAGTCGGAGGTTGCTAAGTTGATTCCGAAGTAGGTCCCTTTTTACTAGTTTGGCTTCGGAGGTACCTTTTTGAAGTTTAAGGAACTTTTTCCAAAGTTCCTTTGCAGATCGGTAGTTTTCGATTCAGTTGACTTCATGTGCAGATTGTACGTCAGTCTGCTCCTTTATTGTCCACAAGCTTTCATCATTGGGTTTGTCGTTGGCGTCCTTGGGAGCTACAAAATCATTTTTCATAATTAAAAGTAAATTGAAAACTATTTTAAAGAATACCTGCATCTTGCGCTTCCAACTTGCGAACTCTCCCTCGAACTTTGGCGGGTAGATGACCGGTCCGACCATTTTGTTGATTACTTCAGACGGCGGTTAGTCTTTCTGGAGTGTCCTGCTCTGATACCAATTGAAGGTGATCATAGGTCGGCATGAGGGTGGTGAATTGCCCTTGAAATTAAAAATTGCTATCTTTTGTTTATTTTAAACAAAAATGTTTATTAGTTCAAACAATAATAAATAACATCAAAAAAATGAAGCATTACTGAAAAGAAAGATGCGAACGGATTTTACTTGGTTTGCAACCGGATAGGTTGCTAATCCAAACTAAAATGTAGCTCGATTCTCCTGAATAAACTCTTTTAGGCGGAGAAGCCTCTTACACAGTGAAAAGCTCAGAAAAACAAAGAGAAATTACATAGAATTCGTTTGCCGTGAATGAATGATTGAAACTGAGCTTTGGGGCCTATTTATAGCTCTGGTCAATACTATCCGAATGCTGACGTGGAACTATAGGGGTGCCCGAGTGCTTGAGGGTGCCTGACACATGGCTTGAATATTATCCGAAGCGCAACGTTTGCAAATAGCTTGCTAGTAGATAAAACTTGCTCTCAGGCGCATGTATGCACTGGGGCGCCATCATTCATGGGTGATCGAGTGACTTTTGGTCAGCAACTTGCTGATCAGTCTCCAGCGAGTTTTCTTGGGTGATTTTCAGACCTTCCAGAGTTAGGCTCACTTGAACCCTCCTCCGCCCTTCTCCTCGAGCAAGCTTTCTCCCGACTTCTCGTCCCTCGAACGCCGCACAAGTCCTCGCTCCACCGGTGTACTCTTCCGCATACCTCCGCATCCCTCGGATACACCGAGCTCGTCGTCTCCCTTCCCGTGCCATCCTTCTCGACCGCTGCATCTTTCACTTGACTTCCTGCACTCCTAAGCTCCTGCACACTTAGACACAGGGAATAAAAACCAACAGAACCTAACTTGACTTGGTTGACCACATCAAAACCAACCTGGGGTACATACAAAAACTTGGCCCGATGATGAGAGGAGTCATCATAACCCATCCTTAGCCCAGAGAGAGGTGGAATATGACGAAGAAGGCCTCAGATTGTAGAAGATGAGAAGTGGTTCCAAGAGTGGGTTCTCCCAAGGGGAGAATCTTCCTCCCCAACAAAAGGGGAGGAAGACCCCTTTTATAGCTGGGGGCACGCCCCCTGCTGCTCTCGGCCACACGGCCATGTGGAATCACATGGCCGTGTCTTGCTAGTTGTGGATAAAATGACACGGGTTATGCCATGAAGCTCAACCCTGCCATGCTACCTCCTAGATGGGGGTCGCACGACCATGCCAAATGACACAGCCTTGCCATGCGTCCTTCTAAGGGCATGGTACAAGCCATACCAGAAGGCACGACCAGGGCACACGACCGTGTGGAACCGTACAACCCACTTGGCTGCTTCGGCTGCAGACTCCTTTACACTCCGTTTTCACTTCCTTTTCACTCCGAATTATATTCTGTTAATAAAAACACGCAAAGAGTATATCTTCGAACCAAGAAAAGTAATTATGCTGATAAAAATGATAAGAATGGGTGCAATAATGTAGACTAGAAATAAGAAAAATAAATGAATGAGCATTAATAATAGTATAATAGCATGTTTGACCTACGCTCGTTATCACTTTTGATCACCTCAACTAGGAGAGTATGTGTGATTAGCCGACCCTGAGGATCATCTGGCTAGTTTGAAAATGCCTCCCCGATGCATCAATATACAAACAACATAAGTGTAGAGTCTTTCTGATGACCTTCTCTGGCTTGGCTTGGCGATGGTTCGCCAACTCTTGCCCTCTACCATCTAATCTTTGAGGATTTCAAGACCACTTTCCTACGTCACTTCACTAATAGCAAGCGGTACCATAAATCTCTTCTCAATTTGTTCACCTTGAAACTAAAGACTTGAGAAACCTTAAGGGAGTATATTCAACGATTCAACCGAACTACCCTAGATGTCCCTTCTGCCACCTTGGAGGTGTTGGCGAGCACTTTCTCTCAAGAATTGTATGAAGGGGATTTCTTCCAATTTCTAATAAAAAAGCCCCCCACTGATTTTAACCACCTCTTGGGGCCAGCTAAGAAGTATATTAATATAGAAGAAGTCCAATTTGCAAGGAGAAAAGAGGTTGGCATCCCAACACCCGTACTCAACCTGTTTGAATGCAAAACTCCCCCACCACACCTCTTCCAAACAAAGAACCACACCTAGATCACCAATATGCACTGGCCCGAATGGGGGGAGAGAGTAGTGCAGATTGTAGAAGTAGTACAGACCTCAGTTGTCAAGCCGAGCCGACCACTCCTCGAGAAGTCGGGTCGCATTTATGCCTACCACTGGTCGCATAGGCATTTCACCCATGAATGCCTGTAGTACACCATAGAACTCTGTCGCGCTGCCAAATCTTGCTTGCCTAATAGAAGATCACCCCCATCATCCGCTCGGTGATCTTTAGTCAAATACGCTAGGAGAAACGACTCGGATCAATGGATAGATCAACAAACAAACTCACTGCCAAGGAGGTCTCAAGAGCTTGCCTGACATCATCAGGATATCCGTTTGGAAGTTACCAAAGAGGGTTCCCCATTTTGAGGCACCATTACCATGATCTCAAGAGGTGCAACGGATGGAGACTCAAACCAAGAGGGAAGACGCATGTTCAATAGCACAAAACTACGAGATCAACACTAGAAAAAGACCAGAAGAAGATTCCCCCATTAGTTTCGGCTATCGAGACTTAGAAGGGGTAACCACCCCTCATGAGGATGCACTAGTGGTGCGCACCCTCATATCAAATTATGATGTGGCTAGAGTTTTCAGTGATACTGAGAACTCTATCAATGTGTTTCTCGAGAAGACCTTCGAACAAATGCATATCGATAGGCATGAGCTACGACCCATATCCAATACACTATTCGGGTTTATAAGGCATGAAGTATAGTCGCTCAAACAAATTAGTCTCCCATTATCCATGGGAGAAGAACACCGACGACAAACTCGGGGCATTGTCTTCACAGTGGTAGAAGTCCCTTCCGTCTACAATGTCATTTGGGGAGACCCACCTTGAACTCGTTTCAAGCTGAGGTATCCACCTATCATCAAGAGATAAAGTTCCTAGTGGACGATTAAATAGCCGAGGTTAGAGGAGATGAGACAACTGCTAGGAAGTGCTATGTCGAGGTGGTAAGGTCTGACTTGCACTAAACTCGGAGAACCCGAAAAGCCAAAGTCTAGACTATCTAAGGCATACCCTCCGCTTGGCCTGTTAGTGATATGAGAGAAGTGTCCTAAGGCAATCGCCTTATGATTGTAATCATTTATTTTAATAAATGAATATTCACTATTTGAGTATACATGTTTGTGTATTTGATTGAGATCTTAAACTCATTTACTGAATGCCCGTAATACAATTCACAGCATGAGAGAATTTGTGATGAATTCACAACTAGTGATTATCTCTACATGTGCAATTGTGATGTATTGAAATTGTCCCTAGTCGATGAATTGATAAATACGGACACTATCAATTCTGTTGAGACTAGCATGGGTTATTCTCTAATCAGCTGATTCTCACAGGCTGGTGACATTGAGATGTCCGGAGATAAACATGAATGCTAGTTAAGGGAACTAGTTCAGTGGAGTGACTGGCTGAAAAACTTCATTTGGTAGTCTACATATAGATATGTCAGTGAAGTTCTTACTGCAGCTTAAGTGTGATGCTCCTTTGACTTGCGGTGTTCAAGTCATCTTGGTCATGGAGACTTATACTTTGACATCTTAAGCAAGCATCTCCAAGGAGGTGTGGACCCAGGATGATTGGGTATAAGCCGAAGTGCCCGAAGATGTTTGAACAGCCTACAAAGGATTCACCACTCCTTGCGAGGAGATGTATACCCGAGGTATATCGTCGGATTGTTACTCGAAGCCTCTGGCCAGAGCATGACATGTTCAGAGTATGAATCTCTTAAATACATGAGAGTAATTAGAATCCGTAGGACGAGAAAATGATACTTGGGCTAGGTGTGATGTAGTCAGCCTAGTGGGGACTGACACACATAGACCATATCCTGAACCAAGTGGGTATAAGATGATGAAGGGAATGGGGCACGATTCATTATAGCTGCTGAAGGGTTTCAGAATTGTTTCTGAGGTCAACCATTGATCTTTCGATTAATTGGGGATCATGATGTACTACTAGGTGTCACTCATGATCGTTCTATAATTGATTAATTATAGACAACCAACATAAATCGAAAGCCTATTTAGTCACACGCACTACGAGTGATCTGAGGGATTTAAAATGAGTTGAAAATTGGATGCTGAAGGGTTTCAGAATTGTTTCTGAGGTCAACCGTTGATCTTTCGATTAATTGGGGATCATGATGTACTACTAGGTGCCACTCATGATCGTTCTATAATTGATTAATTATAGATGACCAACATAAATCGAAAGCCTATTTAGTCACACGCACTACGAGTGATCTGAGGGATTTAAAACGAGTTGATAATTGGATTTTTCCAATCAAGAGAGATTAGGTTTGGTTGAGCCAAACGATAAATCGAATCTGAATTTTTCATAGATGCATTGGAAGCGTAAAATGGCTAAGTCTTTTGAAGACTTAATAGATGAATTAAATAAGTTTAATTCATTGGGTCGTGGCTTGGATGGGCCGGCCAAAGAGGGTCTCCATCCTCTTTGCTTGGTCGACCACAACAAAGGGAGAGAACCAAGTTTTGGTTCAATTTATAAAATAAACCAAGTGTGGTTTGTTTTATAAAATTATGGATGATATAAATTTTTATATAATAAACCAAGGTTTGGTTTATTTTTCATGAAAATTAAAATGAACCATGGATTGGTTTATTTTATAAGATCAATCATGGATTGATTTACCATGATAAGAAAATTTATTCCATAGGAGAGAAGAGACTTGATTGATTTTTTATCATGAATTAAAATATAATTTTAACCATGATATAAAATCAAACTTGGCATGATGGAATAAGTTATTCCATATTTGAGAGGCTTGATGATTGAGAGGCCACTATATAAAGGACCCAAGGCAAGGCTTGGGCAATAATCATAGAGATGAAGGAATAGGCTCTCTCCCTCTCTTTCTCTCCTTCTCTTCTCCTCTTCT
This sequence comes from Boesenbergia rotunda, assembly GCA_024364735.1. NCBI lineage: Eukaryota > Viridiplantae > Streptophyta > Magnoliopsida > Zingiberales > Zingiberaceae > Boesenbergia > Boesenbergia rotunda. Next base: position 24,657 of record JAGFNQ010006147.1, on the reverse strand, counting down.
TGCCGTGCGCCAACCAGCCCCAAGAAGGAGCACCAGCAGGCCATCCTTTTGTGGTTAGTCTTCCGACTTCTCGCTTGGTTTTTCTTGTCGCGTTCTCGGAGAATCTAGTAGTTCTCGAGAACACGAAACTCGTGGCTTTGCGAAGTCATCCCAAAGATACTCGGCGTGGACGCGAATAGAGGCAAAGCTTCCAAGGGACGCTTACGGTTGGATCTCGTCCCTTCCTTCGAGTTACGCGAGGTAATACATAAATTAGTTTATGTTTCTGCAAAATTTCAAATATATGATCATGTCTACACAAGATAAAATTGCATGCTTAGATGTGTGGTTAAATGATTTAGAGAAATTATTTATGCTAAACCTTCCGCTGCACGTAATTAATTTTAAAATTACGAACCCGCATGCATGTCAACATGCACCCGGTCCCAACATGGCCGACCAAGGGCATAAAGAATTATCGACAGTACATGCGCATCCAAATCAAACTACTTGCATTGTGACCGACCTCCCTCTGAGTTAAAACAAAAGGTAATCTCCTATCTTTCTCGGAACTAGGACATCTTCGCCTGATCAGCCAAGGAGGTCACTGCATATCTCCTAAGGTAATGGATCACCAACTTAATACCGAACCAGAAGCTTGGTCAATCCGAAAAAAGTGGCACTTCGGGCCTAAGCAAAACAAGGTAATCCAAACTGAGATTACCAAGTTAATAGAAGTTGGCCACATTTGGGAAGTATAATTCTAGACTTGGATGGCGAATGTAGTACTCCTTCCCAAGCTCGAAGGCACATGGAGGGTCTGTGTGGACTTTCGGGACATTAACAAAGTATATCTGAAGGATTACTATCCCCTCTCCAAGATTGACCAATTAGTGGACTCAACCTCATGCTACGAGCTCATATGCATGTTGGATGTTTATCAAGATTATCATAAGATCTCCCTAATAGATAAAGATCAGGAAAATGTTAGCTTTGTTACCTTAGACAGAACCTTTTACTACACGGGTATGCCCATCAAACTAAAAAATGTAGATGCAATATATCAACGGTTGATGGACCGACTCTTAAAGCACCAAGTCGGAAGGAATGTTGAGTTCTATGTGAATGATATCCTGATCAAGACCACTCAAGTTGAGAACTTGATCAGTGACATTAAAGAAACCTGTGACCCATTAAAGAGATATGGTCAAGATGAATCTAAACAAGTGCTTGTTAGGAATCAAGAGTGGCATTTCCTAAATATAGAGTGACCAAACAAGGAGTCGAAGCCAACCCAGAGAAAGTCCAAGCATTGCAAAACATGTTATCTCTCTGAATCTCAAAGAGATGCAAAGGTTAGTCAGTTGAGTCACAATACTCTCCTGATTCATCTTTGGGTAAGCTTGGGTCTTTAGGTCAGCCAATTGAAGTTTACCGTTCTTAAAGTACTCTGAAAGTCAGCTCGATTCACGTGGGATGAGCAGTGTAACCCTTCGTAGATCTCAAGGCATACATGGCAAATATGCCTCTTCTCTCAAAGCCTATCACGGGGGTGAGGCTTTGATTATATTTGATAGTGGTTGAAGGAATAGTCAGTTTGGTTCTCCTTCAACAGGAGGGTAGCTTCTAGCATCGCATCTACTTTGTTGACCACCCGCTAAATGATGTTGAGACTAATACACCTCCATACAGAAGTTGGCTTTGGCATTAGTCATGATAGCTTATAAATTATTATTATATTTTCTCTCCTGCCCCATCATAGTACTCACAAACAATATCTTGGGATGAGTATTAACTAATACCGAGACCTCGGGAAAGCTAGTCAAGTGAACAACCAAGATCAGCGAGTATGATATTCAAAATCAGCAAGGACGACTATCAAAGCTTAAGAATTGGCCGACTTCTTAATGGAGACCACGGGCTAAGAGTCTAGAAGAGACCTAAAAGATTTTTGTAGATAGGTCAGCTATGAACAGGGCAGTGAAGTAGGGTGTCGCTAATTTTGCCTTGAGGAAATGTGTTGCAGCTAGTCATCCGATTAAGATTCCATGCCTCCATTCCGTGCTTCCAATAATGAGGTCGAGTATGAAACACTTCTTGTGAGACTCCGAGCCACTAAACAGGTCGACTCCTCTCATGTTGTCATTCATTCTAATTTCCAGTTGACCACGCAACAACTAGAGGGGACCTTTGAAACCAAGAGTGACCAACTTCGACACTACACATAGGCATCTAAAAAGCTGAAGGTTGAATTTCAAGAGGTCATCCTCCAAAAATCCCACTAGCCGAGAGCCAGAAGATAGATGGTCTCGCCAAGATGGTTAGTGCCCTGGCTACATGGACCTTAGACGACCTGATTTCCCGAGTTCAATTAATCACACAAATAGACCAAGTACCTAACCTAGGTAACTCGACTGAGACCCCTCTTATCTCCTTCGTGCAACGGGGGACTCTGCTAGACAACCCAGAGCAAGGTCAACTTCTCAAAAGGTGGGCACACAGTTCACTCTGGTTGGAGACAATTCAAGAAAGTCTTCTCGCATCCCCTCCTCAGATGCCACGACCCGAAGGATGTTGACTACATCATGAGGGAGATTCATCGAGTGGTTGCAGAAATCATGTGGGTGGTTGGACCCTCTCCAGGAAGATTCAACTAGCGGGATACTTCTGGGCGACCTTATAGGCAGATGTAGCCTGACTCGTCAACACTTGCGTCAACTGCCAAAGGAATCAAGGTCTCTTTCGGTATCCCGCAGAGTTGTTAAGGCATCCACCATCTGTGGGCTCTTCGACCAATGGGGGATGGGCATTGTCAGCCCTTTTCCGACATGACCTAATTAGAAGAAGTTCCTCTTGGTAGTGAACGACTATTTATCCAAATGAGTGGAGTTTGGCTCTTTGGCTCGGATCATGGAAGACATAGTGCTCAAGTTCCTTTGGAAAAACATCGTCTATTAGTATGCCCATTCCCATAAACTTGTCTCTAACAACGATCATCAATTTTAGGGGTACAAACTCAAGGAGTGGTGCAAGAACATCGACATTCAATAGACTTTCACCTTGGTAGCCTATCCTCGGAGCAATAGACAAGTCGAAGTCATTAATCGGGAGATTGTTTGTGGGCTCAAAGGCAAGATCGACCACATAGGCAGTAGTTGGGTAGAAGAGCCGTCAAACATCCCCTGATCTTACGTAACAACTCCTTCAGAGAGCACTGGAATGACACTTGTTCACCTAGTTTATAGTAGGGGGAGTAGGGAAGAAGTCATTCCCATTTAAATCGATGTGGAGTCTGCACAAAAGCACCTACGACCATGACAATCCAAACAAATGTCTACTAGAGCTCGACCTAAAAAGAGAAACAAGAGGAAAAACAGTCACTCAGCTCACCACCTACAGACAACAAATGTGCCAAACCTATAACAAGTGGGGCATCCCCCGCAGCTTTCAAGTCAATAACTTTATCCAAAATAAAGTCAAGCTTGTGCGAGACATAGGGAAATTGGAGCCCCAATAGGGAAGGCATTACTGTACGGGATCATAGGTCGGCTAGAGGGGGTGAATAGCTCGTCACCCAAATTCATTGGTTCTTCCTACACCTTTAGTTACGCTAGCGGAAATGCAAACTAATCAATTAGAAACAATGCTAACACTTAACCTTTTACGTGATCCGAGATTGCTTGCTCCTACTCCACGGTGTGTCCTTGAGGTAGACGAACTCTCAATCCTTCGATGGATTAGTCCCCGACAATCTCCGGCTAGAGCTCACTCCTTCTCGATGGAGTACAACCTCTCACAAAGTCTCTCTTCCCTTTACAAGATAAGAACTAAGGTTTGAGGAAGAGAGTAGACTTGGAATCTTGAGCACTTGAGCAAGAAGGTCTTTCACAAGAGAACAGCTAACCCTTCCCAAGTCTCAAGCTTCCTTTTAAATAAAGGAGAGTGTTGTTAACAAAATAGCTCAGCTCCGATACTAGTCGATTGATGCCAACCCCAGTTGACTGGTACTCAACCAACGGCTAGCCAAACGACTAGATTTTGAACAGACCGGTCGACTGCTCTTGTTGTTCGAACCTTACAAAAGGATCAATCGACTAGTGTCCCTACCAGTCGACTGCTCCTATTACACACTCACACTCATCATCTCCGGAGTCACCCTCTTGCAGCTCTCTTCCTTCGTCTCTCGTCCCTCTGATGCATCCAATCCCTCAGTTCGTCCCGATATCATCCTTCGCGTATGTCTTAAAGTCTGTTTCCCTCGGTTCCACTCCATTGCTCCTCGTCCGACTATCCTTCGGATGCACCATCCTTCACCAACTCAAGAATCTGAGCACTAGGATGAAATCTTCCACATGTGTGTTCCACCAAGTTCTGCATAACTCAAATACACATCAAACCAATATGAAAACCTAACTTAATCATATTGACATACACATCAAAATTCATGATCATACTGATCAAACTTGGGTCGATTGTATCAACAATCTCTCCCTTTTTGATGTCTGACAATATGTTTAAGTTAGACATAAAACAATTTTAAAAATACAAAGCATAGTATAACATGAAGCATTAAAAATATCCAAGCTCCCCCTTAACCTATGCTCTATTATATGATTTTTTAAATTTTGCACATGAAAAAATAAGTTTCTAACTTAAACTCTTCTATTCTCCTCCTTTGACACCATCAAAAAGATTGTACCAATCAATTTTGACTTATGACATCAAAGTAAAATAAGGATTTAAATCCTGAAAATAAGCAGAAATCAAAAATTTGGGATACTAGACAACTGAGACAGTTATTAGTCGACTAGCCTCAATAAAACTACTCTTTGTACTAAGAAACAGTAAGATCAGTCGACTATTGTCCCTACCAGTCGATTGATACAATTCTGATCCGAATTTTAGCCTTTTGAGCCGAATTTCAGAAACGTATAAAAATTTCAGAAATTTCAAAAAATTATGAAATTTTACAAACATATTTCTTAAACTATTCTTCAATAAGGAAAAATAAGTTTGCATGAAAAGTCAACGTATTTTTAAAATTTTGACCAAAATTCAAAACCTTGAAAAACACTAAGGCTTTATATCAACTCTGATCTTAGTTTTGACACCATATATGTTTCAAATCTATACACCAGTAGACAAAACATAGAATTGCTGTCAAACATTTAAAATATCCAACTATGATCTATGGGCAAAATGTCTATTAATTAAATATTTATTTTTCTCATACTTGGTCTATTATTGCTAAAATGATACATTTCATAATCATCAAAATACCATAAGCACATGTGATTTATAAGTATCATCCTAACATCTCATATGCATAAGTAAAATCATAAATCATCGTTATGAGATGTACTAAAAGTAATGTCTACTTACTCCATTTGATCATGAATGTATTTAGGCTAAGTACTCCCCCTTAAGGTTTCAAGTCAACCATTTTTAAAAAATTTGAATTTTAGTGTTCATGGTTAACAAACCCTTGAGGATTGACTTTGGCACCCAGTAAAGATTCTTCCTAATTGGGTTAACTAAATATTCCTTGGGAATCCATTTTCTAGCTATGGCCTTGGTTTTTTGTTGACCCCTAGCAAGCAAGCAATGGTAAGTTTTTTTCATTGTTTGGTTGACCATATCCTAGTCCCGTTTTATTGAAGCTTGCTCTTTAACTCCTAATGATCATATCTAGAGTGTTAGAGCCAAATTCAAATTTCCTTAAGGCTTTAGTAAGGTTATCCATATTTTTCCTTAATTCCCTATTTTCCTCTTCTAAACATGAATCATTTAGACTAGAAGAAGAGAAAGCATGCATACTATCCCTAAGTGTCATGGATTCTAGTTTTTTATTAACCATGCAAATCTCATTTTTAAAACATTTAATTTTCCTTTTAGCCTTAAATAAATCATCATTAGTGTTAGAAATGATTTTAACTAAAATAGTAGTGGGTAGATTATATACCCCACTTACCGAGACGTCCGAATTCAAAGTTTGACCTTCCCTTTCACTTGAGCTCCCTTCATCTTCACTTGAGATCTTTTCTTCTTCAACTTTGGATGATGTGGAGGCAATGCCTTCAATTCCCATTAAAGCAAAATGAGACACATGGTATTCTTCTTCTTCCGATGATGATGGCTCATCCCATGTTGCATTTAAATTTTCTGCATTCTTATTTTCTTCCTTCTTCCCTTCCATTTTCTTCAAAAGAGGGCATTCACCCTTCATATGTCTTTCTCCATGACAATTGTAACATATAATCTTTCTTGTCCTACTCTTGCTTCTTAAACTTTTCCTATTATAAGATTTGTTAGTTGGAAAATGTTTAAAAGTTTTTCTCATTTTTGTACCATATATGTCTCCTCATCACTATCTATGGATGCACTTGATTCTTCCGAATCGTATGATGAGGCCTTCTTCTTTTTACCCTTTCCCTTGTTTGCCACAAGAGCTACTCCTCTTGGTTGGTAGACTTCTACATTCAATCCTCCAATCCAAGTTTCATGGAGCTCTATGGTTGAGAAGAATTTATCTAGAAAACTTTTCTCTAAATCCTTGGATATATAGTATGAGTCCACCATTGAGCTCCAATTTATGGTTCTTAAGAAGGCAATGATGGCTTTCATCAATATGTCTCGGTTGGAGAGTTGCTCACCTACACTTTTTAGTCCATTTAAAATTTCTTTAATTCTAGAATGTAAGCTAGATACCTTCTCTCCTTTGTCAAGCTTGATGTTATTGGGTTGAGATCGAAGAAGGTTTCTCTTTGACAACTTTGCTTCCGATGTGCCTCCACGAAGCTCTATTAGCTTATCCCATATATCCTTGGCACTTGTATAACTTCCAATTCTTATTATCTCTTGTTGGGGAAGTACACTTAGAAGATGATGCAAGGCTTTTGAATTTACTAGATCTTCTTGCTCCACCTTAACTTTTTGAGTGACTTATTCTCTTGATCTCTAGGCATATCAAGACCGTTTTTCATAATTAACATTATATCAAAATCGGTATCGAAGAATACCTTCATCCTCTTCTTCCACTATGAAAATTCTCCTTCAAATATGGGTGGTTGGATATGCGAGCCAACCATTTTGATGAAATTGCTCTTCTAGGCGGTTAGTCCATTGAAGGGTGACATTGCGCTCTGATATCACTTGTACGGGATCGTAGGCCAACTAAAGGGGGGTGAATATCTCGTCACCCAAATTCGTCAGTTCTTCCTACACGGTTAGTTACACAAGAGAAAATGTAAACTAAGCAATTAGAAATAATGCTAACAATTAACCTTTTACGTGGTCGGAGATTGCTTGCTTCTACTCCACGACGTGTCCTTGAGGTGAACGAACTCTCAATCCTTCGGTGGATTAGTCCCTGGCAATCTCCAACTAGAGCTCACTCCTTCTCGACGAAGTGCAACCTCTCACAAAGTCTCTCTTCCCTTTACAAGATATGAACTAAGCTTTGAAGAATAGAGTAGACTTGGAATCTTGAGCACTTGAGCAAAAGGTCTTTCATAAGAGATCGGCTAACCCTTCTTAAGTCTCAAGTTTCCCTTTAAATAGAGGAGAGAGTTGTTAGCAAAACAACTCAGTTCCGACATCAGTCGACTGATGCCAACCTCAGTCGACTGGTGCTCAGCCAAATGACTAGATTTTGAATAGACCAGTCGACTGTCATCCAAACCAGTCGACTACTGTTATTATTCGAACCATATAGAAGTATCAATTAACTAATGTCTCTACCAGTCGACTGCTCCTATTACACACTCATACTCATCCTCTCCGGAGTTGTCCTTTTAAAGTCTGCTTCCCTCGACTCGACTCCGTTGATCCTCATCCGACGGCCCCTCGGATGCGCCATCCTTCACCGACTCAAGGATTTGAGTACTAGGATGAGATCTTCCATATCTGTGTTTCACCAAGTCCTACATGACTCAAGCACATATCAAACCAATATGAAAACCTAACCTAATCATATTGATACACACATCAAAATCTATGATCGTACCAATCAAACTTGGGTCGACTGCACCAACAATTACTGAGTTAGTCACAAGCTGAGTTCAGGAGTTTATTACCTGGGAGACTCGAAGGACAACGAACTAGATCAGCCTTGAAAAGTTGTTCATCTTCAGCCATTCCATAGTTAAGGACTTCGAGTATCTTTTATATCTTATTTCGCTACAAGCAAGTGCTTAAGCTATATACATATTCTCCATTTTCTTTTTATTAGTAAAAGACTATCTTTTAAAACTCTCATGTCTCAATGAAATTGAAATTCACTTGGTCTCAAACCGAGACGTCCATTGACAATTACCCTTTTTAGGGCCCAAGTTCATGAGGCCTCAAATTGAGGTGTCCATCAGCAGTTACCTTTTTTAGGGTTCAAATTCACTTAGTCTCGAACGAAAACATCCATCAGCAATTACCCTCTCCAAATTCACTTTGTCTCGGACTGAGACGTCCATCAGCAAGTGTCCATCAGCAGTTACCTTTTTTAGGGTTCAAATTCACTCGGTCTCGGACAGAAGCATCCATCAGAAATTACCCTCTCCAAGTTCACTTTGTCTCGGACTAAGACGTCCATCAACAATTGTCCTTTTCATGATCTAAATTCACTCGGTCTCGGACTGAAGTGTCCATCAATATTTGCTTTTCAAGGTCCAAATTCACTCAGTCTCGGACCAAGGCATCCATCAGCAATTGCCCTTTTTAGGGTCTAAATTCACTTGGTCTCGGACCGAGGTGTCCATCTACAATTGTCCTATGTAGGATCAAAATTCACTTGATCTCAAACCAAGATGTCCATTAGCAATTGCCCTTTTCAAGGTCCAAGTTCATTCGGTTTTAGATCGAGACGTCGATCAACAATTACCCTCTTTAGGGTTCAAGTTCACTTGGTCTCGAACCGAGGTATCCATCAGCAATTGCCCTTTTCAAGATCCAAATTCACCTTGTTTTCGACCGATGCATCCATCAGTAATTGCCCTTTTCTGAGTCCAAATTCACTCATTCTTGGACCAAGATGTTCATCAACAATTGCCCATTTTGGGGTCCAAATTTACTTGGTCTCGAACGGAGGCATCCATTAGCAATTGCCCTCCTTAGAGTCCAACTTCCCCTAGTCTCGGGCCAACAATGCCCATTAGAAATTGCCCTCCTCAAGGTTTAACTTTCAGCTAGCCTCAGACCTATGGGTGCATCATCTCGATCTAGACATGTCAGAAACTCTCACACTTGCGCCAAGTCAAAGGCACCTGCCCTTTCTTTGGGATGCATCTTCACCCGTCTCTCAATCAGAATTGAGACTTACATGAGACTGCCCAAGGGGCACAAGATACAAATGGGATGTCGATGCCAAAAGATAAGTTCATTTCATTAAATCAAACTTTCTATCACTTTTGTTACAAAAAGCGAATAAAAAATAGAAGAGACTTTCGTGATGGAAGCCACCATTAGTCGGCCTTTTTCGAGTCCAGCAACTCTTCTCAGACCTAATTCAAGTTGTGAAAATACAGAGAGGTCCCTTGGGGTGCATGCCCAGCCTTCTGGACTTATTGGACGACGCCCTCAAAACTGTGTTGGAGCATCTTAACCAACCTCGCTCCTAGCATATTGAAGAACTCCTCCGCGTTTAGGAAAGCTTTCTTCCGGCTCTCCCAACGGCCCTCCTCGTCGTCCTAATAGCTCTCCAGCTCAGCCTTAACCTTGGTCGTCGGTCGGTCCTGGCTGATAATCTTCACCTCCTGGATAGTTGCCTCCATCTTCACTCTCTGCAACTATTGTTGTAGACGAGCCACCTCCACCTTGGTCGTCTCGAGCTCCTGTTCCAATTCAGCGGCCCGCTCAACTCGGATGGTAGTCTCCACTTGATAAAGTCGAGCCTCAACCCTTGCCTCCTCGACCTCCAAGGCTAGCTGGCCAAATCGAGACTCCAACTCAATCACTCAGGCTAGCATTGCGTGGAAGCTCCATTGTAAGATGAGGCGGTAGGCATGGAGGTGCTTCAACAGTGGAGGGGTGGTGGTAGCATGGATTTATTATTTTATCGAATCATGACATAACATAAATAAAAGGCATAAACCGAAAGACAAAGAAACTGATTGATTAACCATTGTCTTTGTCGTGGCATCTTCGGCTTGATCCCTGTGGAAGAAAAAATGCAGCGGAAAGAAGGAGAATCTTCCAAGGGGCTTAGGGTTGACGACGTCGTAATGTTTTTTGTCAATGGGGAACAAGAAATTAGGTCAAGATAAAATCCCTAAACCCTTGGAGACCTCCCCATTATATAGAAATCCAATCTGTTATCAACCCATAGATAATAATAGATTGGTCTAAAGGGTTCTATACATTGAACCCGCATTCAATAATTCGAAACCCAATAAACATAAGTTAGATCACTTTAAGGGCTCAGATTGTATTTACATGTGCAACTTACAAATAAACCCGCCTAATAGGGATAATAATAATAATATCCAACAATCTCCCACTTGGGCTATATGTGAGTTGTATCGTAAATACAAGTAAAACTTTAGTTGATATCAAATTTTATGGGTACAAGATACCCCTATAAACAATCTGCTCCATTAACATCATTGATATAGGACTAAAGAGGTCATAGCTACTGTATATGATCATAACAAGCCCCAACAGTAATCACAATACCAATGTCACTAACGACATAGATCAAGATGCGGATGTATAAAGTAGAAATTACATAAATGTGATCAGTATATGTCAATTTCCAACTGGTCCAAAGCGACTCAAAAGTGTCTGATCATATTTGCAAATACCTTATGTTAAACTGCAACAGCAAATCATGATCCAAACTTTATGATTCCAAAAGGAATCTGTATCATATTTACAAACACCAAATGCTAAACAGCGGTAGTAAATCATGATATCGTATTCAAAGTGTCAAACAAACATATGAATCCTCATTAATATTTTGAACCCGAAGTACGTACAATAATCAAAATAAAATATTTGTCATTATTAACATAGAGAAATAAAATAAATATAGACTCCCACTAGATGAGTTCTTCTTCCATAAGAAGAACTCTCATATCCACAATATGCGCATGAAACACCTTGGGCACCAAGCCTTTGGTGAGTGGATCGGCCAACATGGAATCTATGCAGATGCGCTCTACCATAATCTGGTGACTTTGAACTCTCTCTTTAACCGCTAGAAACTTAATGTCGATGTGCTTGGACTTCGACGAACTGCGGTTGTTCTTGGCATAAAGTTCTGCAGCTTTATTATCACAGTAGATCCTCAGTGGTCTGTCAATGCCATCAACGATATGCAATGATGTGATGAAGTTCCTGTTGGGAACGAGATGGCTATAGAGGGGGGGTGAATATAGACAATCACTTCCCCTTTGGAAACTTATCGCGATTTCTGCAACTCGATTATTAGTAGCACAGCGGAAAGAATGGAAAACAGAGTACGCAGAAAAACAAATGAGAGCAAAACACACACAACTAGCAAGATCGCTAACAAGGAGGGTTTACAAGGTTCGGGGATAACTTGCCCCTACTCCTTGGCGTGCCCTTGAGGTGGGCGATCCCTTGATCGTCGGCAGATCAAGCCCCGGTTAACACCGGATATGAAGCAACCTCCTTCTCGGTGGAGAAACCTCTCCACAGTGTGTTTCAAACAATGATATATAATGAGCACAATGAAACAACAACAAGAAAGATCTTACTCAAACACTTAGCAAGGATTCAACACAGCAAGCTTCTCGAGCTCCACCCAGTGGCGATCTCACGCAGACCCCTGTCTGCTTCGTGTCTTCCCACTGTCAGACTCCAAGCTTCTTGTTTTCTCCTTCAAGCGCTCAAGTATGATGATTGCTCCTCAATAGCTTGCTTAGAATGGTTGAAGAATTCAAGAACAGCAAGCTTCTCCCAGCAGAACGCAAGAACACGAAGAACTTCAACAAGTATCAACTGTAAGTTCTGCTCAACTCAACTCTCGCGTTCCTTTTTGTTTCTCCGCCAAGCGACGGGTGACACCATCTCTGTAGCTCCCAGCTACTCATCTGCCAACGCCAGCCTCTCCTGAGCTATCTCTGGACTCACTGAGCTCCTCAGCCAAGCCCCAGTCTTAGCTCCAGTCCGCAGCTCGCCGTTGCAACCTGAGATGGGAAAAGGGACAAACCTGCTCCAAGGAAAGCACGCCTTGACTTCTCCTTGAGTGTTTGAGTCCTCCCCTGTCACCTGAAACTCAATCAGAGCATTAGAGCAGAAGATCATGCAGCATATCTTATATCATCAGCAAATCTGATATGATCAGACATTCTGACCGCGTCTGACAGTGAATTTGAATTAAAGTGATCGGTCACCAGACCGATCCAGGGTGTGTGGATCGGTCACCAGACCGATCCACTGCTTTGCTGGGATTCCCAGCTCTCGCAGCTATACACTCCTGATCAGTCACCAGACCGATCAGGGTGAATCCTGATCGGTCACCAGACCAAGATCCCTGATCGGTCCCCGGACCGATCCAAGACTCTGATCAGCAAGGGAACTCACTCACCGTTTGCTCCCTGATCGGTCACCAGACCGATCAGGAGCAAGACAGCAAGGAAGCAACCTGCTCCCTGATCGGTCACCGGTCCGATCAGGAGCCACACAGTAGATTCCCAATCTCACTGTGCGCTCCCTGATCGGTCACCAGTCCGATCAGACATAGCTGGATCGGTCACCAGACCGATCCACTAAGGAGCAGCGTGCCAATGTCCCTGATCGGTCACCAGACCGATCCAGTGACTCAATCCTAGCCCTCCAAGTTAGGAATTCATCCACCTTAGCCCTCCAAGCTAAGGATTTTTCCATCTAACTCTCCAAGTTGGGAATTTGCACCTAACCCTCCAAGTTAGGACTTTTCACCTAGCCCTCCAAGCTAGGACTTTTCACCTAGCCCTCCAAGCTAGGACTTTTCACCCAACTCTTCCGAGTTAGAACATCATCCAACCTAGCCCTCCAAGCTAAGCACCTGACCCTCCAAGCCTGGACATTTTCACCCAATTCTCCAGGATGGGAATTTGCACCTAACCCTCCAGGTTAGGACTTTTCACCTAGCCCTCCAAGCTAGGACTTTTCACCCAACCCTTCCGAATTAGGACTTTTCCAACACTTAACCTCCAGGTTAGGATTTTTCAACACCTAGCCCTCCAAGCTAGGATTTTCCGCACCTAACCCTCCAGGTTAGGATTTTCTATATCATGCCTAATCCTCGATTAGGACTTAATCATAATCATCACACCTAACCTCCCAGGTTAGGATTTTCCAAATCATGCCTAATCCTCGATCAGGACTTAATCATAATCCACATAACCTCCCAGATTAGGATTTTCCATATTATAATCATCCTCCTAACTTAAAATCGTTGTCAACATCAAAACAACAATCAAGGCCAGATTGCATCAACAATCTCCCCCTTTTTGTTGTTTGACAACCCGATTCTAAGTTTAGGGATTCTCAATCAATATTCCAACTTTAGAGTCATAGGGGAATCCAGATCCTCCCCCTACAACATGGTCATTCTAAACTTAACCAATCCACACTCTCTCCCCCTTTGTCGAACACTGAAAAGGGGTAAGAGGGACTGTTAAGATAAACTCCCCCTCAAACCTAGAGGGTCTCAACTAAAAAATGTGATACTTTGTGGAATGATCATATGAACACATGTGAAAAGATTAAGGTAAAACATAGCAGTCACATGTATCATATGAATATGAAATATAGTCTCCCAAAACATACCATAATATTCATAAGTAGCAAATAAACATGACAGTGTAAGCATGAATATGGCAATCGAACAATTATGCAGAATACAGATATATAATCAACATGGCATCAACAATAGAAGATAAGCATGACATCAAAATATATGGGTCAAAGCATGAAAGCATCCAAACACGTAGCAAAGTATGTGTGACTCAAGGTCACAACAACAAAGTCAGAGGGCATTCAGCCCAAAAGTCATACAACACATTTAAGATCAATTGTCATCAGAATCATCAATATAAATGATATTCCTGGGTGACGGATCACTGGGGGATGCACCCTCAGGGAACGTATGATGATACCATTCTTCATACCATCTGTCCTGGAACGCGCTCATCTCAGAGACACCATATGTCAAGGCATCAATACGGCGATCAAACTACTGGAACTCGGAGCTGACCTCCTGCTGCCAAAGCTCGGAGATGTGTAACTCGTGCTCCAATTGTCGCTCTATCTCTGCGACCTGCCAGCGCAGATCAGGAGCCAACTCATCATAGTTTGTAATAATATCTGTCATCCCCGGGTCAGTAGCTGCCCTTGGTAATTCTTCTGTTCATCGGCGAACCTTCCACTTCAGCCCTTGAGTCCCAAGAACAACGCCGGACTGAGCAAGCATGCGACGATCCAACCGGCAGTCCTGTCGAATCATGGGCACAATGTGACCCTGTGAAACGTCGATGCCAACCGACTTTAGCCATGCAGTGATGATGTGACCGAATGTCATATAGACTGACTGGGATACTGGCATACAGTGGACGATGATAGAGGAGAATACTGAAGCTATTGGGTCAAAGTCTAACTGTTGATGCATCCCGTAAAGCATCAGGCAGTGAAACGGGTGAATCTCATCAAGATGTTTCGAGGTAGTGGGAAGGAGACAATTTGTGATGATCTTAAACAAGACATAATCAACAGGGGAAAGATGAAGAGCTGGAAATGTAGGGAAGTCACGGGTGCATTCACCAGAATCCCTCGGTCTAGGATGACCTAGGAAGTACTCGTAAATGGAATCAGAGGTCACCCCATCGAAGGGGACTGGAAGAGGATTGGGAGGAACCGGGTAGAGAAAGAACTCGTTGTGTGATCTGCGACAGCCGAGAAAATCAGTCAAGATAGATCGATCGAAAGCAAGATCAACACCGGCAACACGCGTCTGCCATCCCGTGCTCCACCCAGTGCCCGGTCCACTGATCATATTGTTATAGAACTCAGAAACCAAGGTCAGGTTGATCGGTCCTTCAAAGTGCAAGAGGGGTTGAAGATTATAGAACTCAATTCGTTGTTGAATTGTTGGACAGTGTTCATAGATAAAAGTGGGGTCTATCGCCCGACACGGCATTAACTTGAAGTTGTGCCACTGGAACTTGAAAGCGAGACCATGACTCTGAAACCGAGCAAGTTGAGGGGATGAAGGCCTTTGAGAGGATGAAAAGGTTTTCTCTCGAGAACTCTCCTCTGCTACCTCCTTTCTCTTAGATGACTTTCTAAGGAGGTGCAAATTGATTATGACACATAGAGTGAAGCACAAGAGTTGATCATAGGATGAGACCCAATCAAAAGATAGATAAGAAATTTTTGATCATAAGATGAGGAAGAGGGTCACGGCAGGAAATAGGTCACGGCACAGCAGCAAGTAAGAACAAGAACCATGGTTAGCTTCACAAACATATATTCTATGATTTCTTAGGAATGAGAAATGAATCCAAACTCTTACTTTGGTGCCATTGAAACTCGTTTGGAAGACTTCAACAGAGAAGAATGCGCGTGAAGGAAAAGCCTTCAAGCTGGAGAAAATCGTCCGCAGAGAAGTCGCACGAGCGTGACTTCTCTCGCTCGTTCGCACAGGGTGTTTCGGCGCTAGGGTTCGGGAAAACGAAGGTTTGGAGATTTAATCGGTTGGTGGATCGGTCCACCAACCAAAATTTAATGCGGTTGATCGGATCACCGTTCGATCAGATCGCGTCCGGACCGATCAGGATACATCCTGATCGGACTGGAAAGGCCCTGATCGGTCGGATGACCGATCAGATGCGATCCTGATCGATCGGGTGACCGATCAGGATTCGATCAGTAGGTCCCGGAGAGAAAATTCTGAGCTCCCTGATCGGTCTGTGGACCGATCCCCACAGGGTGCCAGATCGGTCTGGAGACCGATCCAGGCTAGCTCAGACACTTAGTCAAATTTCGGGAGATTCGACACAGGAAGGAGTCAGATCGGTCTAGGGACCGATCAGTCCTATTCCTGATCGGTCCGGTGACCGATCAGGGTTCCTGATACGACCTGAAATGTTCAGTTTCAGAATTTCTGAAATTTCCAAACGATCTTTGATGGATTTTGTCTAACTTGGACAGGTCCACATGACTAAAATTGATTCTTAAACAAGAGTCTAGAATCCCTATATGTTCAACAAACACTTTGATCCATCTAAATGGAATCAAACTCAAGCAATAATCAATCAAGCAAATTCAACCAAGTTTCTATTCCAACTTCAAGTTTCCAATCAAGTTGCCTTGATTGGAATGTCCAAGTATGATCATGGAGCCACATACACATATGTTATGCAATGGTTTTCCCCATACTTGGTCACCACCGTGATTATTATCTCGTCAACTTAATTTCTCAATTGATGCAGAGACATTTTGAGAAATTGAGTTGAACCTAACATCTCACCCCATATCTAGCAATCAAAAACATTTTGGTAACCCTTATAGTTTGTGTGAGATGTTCCCAAAGTTATCCAATTGTTCCCTAACAATTTGAAATAATCATGAAGGGTTTTGACCATAATTTGAACATCATGAGACGCGACACATTCCCAATTCCCGTCTTAGGAAACTAAATTCACTCTCGGGAAGTGGTTTAGTGAAAATGTCAGCTAGGTTTGACTTTGACTCTACATGTGAGAGTATGATGTTCCCCCTAGCTACATGATCCCTAATGAAGTGGTGTCTTACCTCAATATGTTTTGTCCTAGAATGATGGACCGGATTCTTGGTTAAGTTAATCGTGCTAATGTTATCACATAACACTTGCACACCCTGATAACCCAATCCATAGTCCTCTAAGGTGTGGATCATCCACAACAATTGTGATATACACTCTCCCATGGCGATATATTCTGCCTCGGTAGTGGAAAGAGCAACACAATGTTGCTTCCGACTCGACCAGCTTACTAAAGACGATCCTAGGAATTGGCAGCCCCCACTAGTGCTTTTCCGGTCCAACTTACATCCAGCGTAGTCAGAATCCGTATAGCCCATCAAATCAAAAGATTCGGTACGGGGATACCAAAGACCTACACCAATTGTACCCTTGAGATATCTCAAAATTCGCTTAACAGCAATTAGGTGAGATTCCTTGGCACAGACTTGATACCTAGCGCACATACCTACAGCAAATAGTATATCTGGTCGACTAGCTGTAAGGTATAGCAAACTACCTATCATGCTTCGATATTGAGTTAGATCAACGGGTTTACCACTCTCATCATTATCTAATCTTGTGTTTGTAGCCATGGGAGTGGTTACCTCTTTTGAATCACTCATATTGAATTTTCGAAGCATTTCATGTGTATACTTTGATTGGTGCACATGGATACCATCGCGAGTTTGCTTGATTTCAAGTCCGAGGAAGAAAGTCAACTCTCCCACTAAACTCATTTCAAACTCACTCTCCATGTGTCCGATAAATTCACGTAAATAGCCCTTGTTGTTTGAGCCACAAATTATGTCATCGACATATACTTGGGCTACAAATATATTGTCACCATCTCTTCGTAGAAATAGTGTAGGGTCTATTTGACCTCTAATGAAGTCCTTTTCAATCAAGAATGTCGACAACCGCTCATACCAAGCCCGGGGTGCTTGTTTAAGGCCATAGAGTGCCTTCTTGAGCTTGTACACGTGGTTTGGATATTCGGTACTCTCAAACCCTGGAGGTTGTTCGACATAGACTTCTTCCCTAATCAAACCATTTAGGAAAGCCGATTTGACGTCCATTTGAAATAGTTTGAAGCCTCGATGTGCTGCAAATGCAAGCATCAATCGGATGGACTCTAATCGTGCCACGGGAGCATAAGTCTCATCATAATCAAGACCTTCAACTTGACTGTAGCCCTTGGCTACCAAGCGTGCCTTGTTTCTAATGATTTCTCCCTTGTGGTTTAATTTGTTTTTGAAGACCCATTTGGTTCCAATAATGGTGGTCTTCTTAGGCCTAGGGACTAAGTCCCAAACCTGACTCCTCTCAAATTGACCTAGTTCATCTTGCATTGCAATAATCCAATCGGGATCATTTAATGCTTCATCAATTTTTCTAGGTTCAATATCGGAAATTAGAGCAACTTCATTAGCCTCATTCCTGAAGAATGATCTAGTCCTAACCCCTTGATGGATGTCTCCAACAATTTGGTCTTGGGGATGACTAGAGGCTAGTCTCGTTTGCCTTGGTGTTGGTGGTGCTTCTTGGATAGGTTCACTAGACACGAATTCAGCCTCAGGGTCCGGCTGATCAATGAGTTGTCTAGGCTCACCGTCATCAGACTCATCACCATCAACAATACTCGGATTTTCATTCAAACTAAGTCTCCTTAGTTCGATTTGAACTCCTTCTACATTATCTGATTGGTCAATTGATTTTGGAAATTCCTCAAACACCACATCAGAAGACTCTTCAACTAGTCTAGTTCTCTTGTTGTAGACTCGGTAGGCTTTACTAACGAGGGAGTACCCGACTAGTATCCCTTCATCAGCTTTTGCCGTGAACTTTCCAAGATGATCCTTGGTGTTTAGGATGAACACCTTACACCCAAACACCCTAAGGTGTTTAACCGTAGGTGGTTTTCCAAACCAGAGTTCATGGGGAGTCTTTTCTAAAAACCTATGGATGAGAACTCGATTTTGCACATAGCAAGCTGTATTTACAGCTTCAGCCCATAAGTAACTCGGGAGTGAGTACTCATTAAGCATGCTTCGTGCAGCTTCTTGAAGTGCACGGTTCTTCCTCTCTACAACACCATTTTGTTGTGGTGTTCTAGGAGTAGAGAACTCATGTCTATAACCCTTATCTCGACAAAATTCTAGAAACCTTTGGTTTTGAAATTCACCTCCATGGTCACTTCTTATTGTCTTAATTGTTGATGATTTCTCATTTTCAACCCTTCTACAAAAAGAAATGAAAATATCTAAGGTTTGATCCTTATGTTTTAAAAAGTAAGTCCAAGTATATCTAGTAAAATCATCAATGATAACAAACAATATCTACTTCCATTCAATGATATGATGGTACTACAATCAAATAGATCCATGTGAAGTAAATCTAAAGCATTGGAAGTACTTACAGTGCTTTTACCTTTATGTGCAGATTTTGTTTGCTTACCCATTTGACACGCATCACATAATTTATCTTTTTCATACTTGATGCTTGGTAAGCCTCGCACTAGTCCCTTGTTGGCCAACTTCCGGATGTTCTTCATGTTCACATGTGCTAGCCTCCGGTGCCAAAGTGTGGACTCTTCTTGTTTTGACATGAAACACTTAGCAAGAGCATTAGTAGCACTTTTAAAAGAAACTTGATAAATATTGTCTACTCTTGCTCCTACTAGTACCGTGTCCAAAGTGTCATTTTGTCTAACTAGACATTGACTTGGTTGGAAGTCAATTGTGTAACCCGTGTCACACAATGACTGACACTTAGGAGATTAAACTTCATCCCCTTGACTAGAAGGACATTTGAGATTCTAAGACATTCGGATATTTGAATGTCTCCTATTCCTATGACCCTAAGACTACCATTGTTACCAAATGATACATTACCTCTACTCTTCTTGTGAAATGTGGTAAACAATGATCTATCCCCGGTCATGTGTTTGGAGCATCCACTATCAACAAACCAAGTTGATAGATGCTCCCCCTCAATCATAACCTACACAATTCGAAAAATAGAAGTCTTAGGTACCCAAACCTTGGGACCTAATGCATCAACTAAACATGACTTCGGCACCCATGCCTTGACAACTTTCTTTTGGATTTTGGGTGTCCTAGATTGTCTCATGTCAGTCCTAGACATGAGAGATACAAAAGAGGGTTCCTTAGGGAGGTAACCAATACCGACCCTATTGTAGACCGCTCTTTGGGCATTCAAAATCATATCTAAGGTCTTAGAGCTATTTGAGAATTTCCCAAGAATATTCTTGAGCTTCTCAACTTCACTCTTCAATGATTGGTTTTCCTCCACTAACTCATTTTCATGCAAATCACTGATTTCCTCAACCTTAGAGGATTTCAGGCTTACAATCTCATGTTTCAAAGATTTAATTTCATCTTCTAGTAATTCAACATGCAAGTCATCAATGTTATCATCCCTAGAAGCTTTCAATTGATCAATCTCTAATTGCAATGCTTTAGCTTTGTTTTTGGACTTCTTAAGCATACTAGTTAAACATGCAATTGCTCTATAACATTTTTCAAGCTCGGGAGAGGTTACCTCTTCATCATCCGAAGATGACGAAGCCGCGTTTGAGGAGCTTGAGGTTTCTTCACTGCTCTCCTCTCCAAAAGCCATGAGAGCCACTTGCCTTGTGCTCTTCTCCTCCTTCTCATCATCGGATGAACTAGACGATGACTCATCCCAAGACGCCTTCAAGGCTTTCTTCTTCTTCTTGGATTTCTCTTCTTTTCTCCTAGGTTTCTCCTCCTTCTTAAGCTTCGGACATTCATTCTTGAAATGCCCTTTCCTACCACACTCAAAGCAAGATGCATTATTCTTATCAAGCTTGAATTCACTAGTGTTACCTCTCCTTTTGAACCGTCGATCTCTTCGCATCATTCTTCGCACGAAGTTCGCCATTTCGGATGAAGAGGAGCCACTGCCATCTTCCTCCGAGGTTGACTCGGATTCGGAGGAGGATGAAGATGATGAAAGATCCTTCTCCTTTTTCTTCTCCTTCTTCTTCTTATTGATCCGGTCCCCTGCAACTAAGGCAATCCCCTTTTCCTTGGGGCCTTTGTTAGCCATTTCATGCAATTCCATCTCACAAAATAAATCATCTAACTTTACAATAGATAAATCCTTGGATACTTTGTAGGCATCCACCATGGAGGACCACAAAGCATTCCTTGGAAATGCTTTCAAGACATACCTCACAAGGTCGCGATTCTCGACCTTTTCATCAATTGAATGAAGTCCATTAAGAACTTCCTTGAACCGGCTATGGAGCTCACTTACCGACTCATTCTCCTTCATGGAGAGGTTTTGAAGTTGATTGAGGAACAAGTCCCTCTTTGCAATCCTCGAGTCCCGGGTGCCTTCATGGAGCTCTATGAGTTTGTTCCACAAATCTTTTGCACTCGTGAAGGGACCAACCTTGATGAGTTGGTCTTTGTTCATGCCGCATTGTAGAGTGACAACCGCCTTAGCGTCGGCTTCACTTTTCCTTGTTTGTTCGGCAGTCCACCGGGAAGATTCGAGTTCCTTGCCTTCATCATCCTTAGGAGGGATGAATCCTTCCTTCACCGCGAACCATGTATGGATGTCCATCTTCAAATAGTATTCCATCTTTGATCTCCAATATTGGAAGTCGGCGCCATCAAAGAATGGAGGTCGGGTGGTGGAGAAGCCTTCTCTCAAAGCCATCTTGTTGAAGACTCTCGGTTGTTAATCCGTGTATAGAGCCCCTTGCTCTGATACCACTTGTTGGGAACGAGATGGCTATAGAGGGGGGGGTGAATATAGACAATCACTTCCCCTTTGGAAACTTATCGCGATTTCTGCAACTCGATTATTAGTAGCACAGCGGAAAGAATGGAAAACAGAGTACGCAGAAAAACAAATGAGAGCAAAACACACACAACTAGCAAGATCGCTAACAAGGAGGGTTTACAAGGTTCGGGGATAACTTGCCCCTACTCCTTGGCGTGCCCTTGAGGTGGGCGATCCCTTGATCGTCGGCAGATCAAGCCCCGGTTAACACCGGATATGAAGCAACCTCCTTCTCGGTGGAGAAACCTCTCCACAGTGTGTTTCAAACAATGATATATAATGAGCACAATGAAACAACAACAAGAAAGATCTTACTCAAACACTTAGCAAGGATTAAACACAGCAAGCTTCCCGAGCTCCACCCAGTGGCGATCTCACGCAGACCCCTGTCTGCTTCGTGTCTTCCCACTGTCGGACTCCAAGCTTCTTGTTTTCTCCTTCAAGCGCTCAAGTATGATGATTGCTCCTCAATAGCTTGCTTAGAATGGTTGAAGAACTCAAGAACAGCAAGCTTGTAGCAGCAGAACGCAAGAACACGAAGAACTTCAACAAGTTTCAACTGTGCGAGTCCTCCTGAACTCAACTCTCGCGTTCCTTTTTGTTTCTCCGCCAAGCGACGGGTGACACCATCTCTGTAGCTCCCAGCTACTCATCTGCCAACGCCAGCCTCTACTGAGCTATCTCTGGACTCACTGAGCTCCTCAGCCAAGCCCCAGTCTTAGCTCCAGTCCGCAGCTTGTCGTTGCAACCTGAGATGGGAAAAGGGACAAACCTGCTTCAAGGAAAGCACGCCTTGACTTCTCCTTGAGTGTTTGAGTCCTCCCCTGTCACCTGAAACTCAATCAGAGCATTAGAGCAGAAGATCATGCAGCATATCATATATCATCAGCAAATCCGATACGATCAGACATTCTGACCGCGTCTGACAGTGAATTTGAATTAAAGTGATCGGTCACCAGACCGATCCAGGGTGTGTGGATCGGTCACCAGACCGATCCACTGCTTTGCTGGGATTCCCAGCTCTCGCAGCTATACACGCCTGATCGGTCACCAGACCGATCAGGGTGAATCCTGATCGGTCACCAGACCGATCAGATTGGATCCTGATCGGTCACTCAGACCGATCAGGGCAGATGAACAGTTGTTTTTTAATCAAATCCCAAGATCCCTGATCGGTCCCCGGACCGATCCAAGACTCTGATCAGCAAGGGAACTCACTCACCGTTTGCTCCCTGATCGGTCACCAGACCGATCAGGAGCAAGACAGCAAGGAAGCAGCCTGCTCCCTGATCGGTCACCGGTCCGATCAGGAGCCACACAGTAGATTCCCAATCTCACTGTGCGCTCCCTGATCGGTCACCAGTCCGATCAGACATAGCTGGATCGGTCACCAGACCGATCCACTAAGGAGCAGCGTGCCAATGTCCCTGATCGGTCACCAGACCGATCCAGTGACTCAATCCTAGCCCTCCAAGCTAGGAATTCATCCACCTTAGCCCTCCAAGCTAAGGATTTTTCCATCTAACTCTCCAAGTTGGGAATTTGCACCTAACCCTCCAAGTTAGGACTTTTCACCTAGCCCTCCAAGCTAGGACTTTTCACCTAGCCCTCCAAGCTAGGACTTTTCACCCAACTCTTCCGAGTTAGAACATCATCCAACCTAGCCCTCCAAGCTAGGCACCTGACCCTCCAAGCCAGGACTTTTTCACCTAATTCTCCAGGATGGGAATTTGCACCTAACCCTCCAGGTTAGGACTTTTCACCTAGCCCTCCAAGCTAGGACTTTTCACCCAACCCTTCCGAATTAGGACTTTTCCAACACCTAACCTCCAGTAGGATTTCCAACACCTAGCCCTCCAAGCTAGGATTTTCCACACCTAACCCTCCAGGTTAGGATTTTCCATATCATGCCTAATCCTCGATTAGGACTTAATCATAATCATTCACACACCTAACCTCCCAGGTTAGGATTTTCCAAATCATGCCTAATCCTCGATCAGGACTTAATCATAATCCACCTAACCTCCCAGATTAGGATTTTCCATATCATAATCATCCTCCTAACTTAAAATCGTTGTCAACATCAAAATAACAATCAAGGCCAGACTGCATCAACAAGCATTCCTTCACATATTTCCTTCGCAGCTTCCTCTTCAAAGAGTTGAGTGACAGTTCATGTTCTTCATCCAATTCCGGCAGCATTCCTTCACAACACTCATTTACAGTAGTTTTTTCTTTTAGCTGATCAGCAGCTCTTCATCCAGCCTTCATCAGTTCGGCAGAACCCAATTTACAGCAATTCTTCCTCACAATTTTTTTCATTACGGCAGTCTTCTTCACAGCACAAAATTCTTTGGTCAATTGCATGTTTCAATGGATTCGAATGTTGATGTGATCTTAATTGTTGAATATTTGTGATAGATTGTTAATTTTGTATTTGAATGAATCTTCCCCAATTCAATGTGCACGCTCTTTGACATATTTAATCATGCCACTTATGTGTTTGGTTAAATGCCTCTTAGAAAGTTATTTCTAATTGTGTAAGTTTCTTATTGCTCACTCGTTTTTTGTGTTGCTCTTTTCCATGCTTTAAGTTTCATATCTTCATTTAATGCAATTAAGTTAGGTAGATTAGATTTCTTTAATGTGTAGGATTTTTGCCTATATTCATGTGCTTCTTCAATTGCTGTTATTTCAATTGTCCTTTTCTTTTACTGCAATTGTAGTTAGGGTTATAACTAGATTTCTTCTATCTGCATTGATCCTTCCTTAATTAGAATATAGGTTTCATATTCTCTGTTATTCATTTCGTAGTCCATAGCTCTACATCCAAAACCCAGTTTTATATCCAAAACCCAAAGATCAATAAGATACGATCCTGAATTTATCTATGCACCAAACTACATTCGTTGGGAGACGACTCGAGTTACTCTATGCTACATTAGTTTAGAGGATTCGATACTTATTAATTGTATTTGAAACCAGTGACACGACTGAAACGGTTACCATACATCCTAACAATTATGTGTACAAATTCTACTCGTGTTTAGATCTCGAATGCCCATTAATTAATTAAATTACTACAATTAATTAATTAAAATCTAACTTCATGAGTAGTACTATTC
>JAGFNQ010006146.1:136283-162571 GCA_024364735.1 Boesenbergia rotunda | reverse complement strand
ACTCGTTCCTTCGATCCTACATCCCAGGGTTAGTACCAAACAAAGCAAAGCAAGCATGTTAGTGCATTTTACAGCCGTAGCTGTCTTGGTTTTCTGACTTTGGGTCTCCAAAATGGAGCCCTAGGTCGAGCCGACGCCTACTGTTCCCTCGACGGGGAACGCGTCCTCACCTACTCCTCTCAGGAGAGTTTACCTTTTGCCAACCGGCTCCTCCGGTTGGACTTTTTGCCCGATGCACCTGACCAAGTCTTCGTGCCCACCTTCCGAGCAGGTCTTCGGTGCCCAGCTCCTTGCTAGGGCTTCGTGCCCAGTCATCGACCAGGACTTCGTGCCTAGTGTACCTAGGGCTTCTTTTCCTGTACACTTAGTAAATATGTTAGATCAACATTATATCTTAACTTTTGAACCCTTTACCATTATCAAAACACAGGTTCGACTTGGGTGATGTCTGCACCAACAATCTCCCCCTTTTTTATTTATGGCAACCCGGTTCAAAAAGTTAAGTTAATTAAAACAGGTGATATAACAGTTTAGTTTCCTCCCCCTTGAAGGAATCTCCCCCTAGGTTTTTCAAAAGTTCATGGGGTTTGAAAAAATTTCTAAGTCTAAAGATGGAATTGATTTTTCAACACTTAGAACATTTTTCAACAGAGGTTTTAGAAGCAATTTTCCAAAAGAAATTTTGGTCCAAAAAATATTTTGATTTGGACACTTAGAAACTTTACACTTAGAAAAAATTTAAGTCAAAAACTTAGTAGAATCATTTTCTGAAGTTTAACAAAAAAATTCAATCTCTTTAGTGCTTTAGAAACTTTTCTCCTTAGAAAAAGTTTTGAACATAGCTTGAGTTTAAGTACTTCGAAATACTTTTGTAAGCAGCTTTGGTCAAGTACTTAAAAACAACTTTGAAATTGGGTTAAGTCAAGTACTTAGAAATTTTTTAAAACAATTTAAGTCAAGTACTTTTGAAACAATTTTGAAAAAAAATTTAGCTTAAGTACTTTGAAAGCAGTTTTGAAAAATAAAACACTTAGCTTAAACTTTTTGATAAGAAAGGATAAAGTTTTGAATAAAGAGAGAAAAATTTGAAAGTTTCTCTCTTTTCCTATCTCTCCCCCTTTGCCATATATCAAAAGCAAAGCAGCATAGCTAAAATAAATAAATTGCATAAGGATATAATAATATGTTGTACTGGACCACTTCAAGATGTAAACTGAATCAAATCAATTGAAATTATTTCTGTAGGGTCCTGTCTAACCCAATTAGCTACTAACTAACTGTTATAAACAGTAGTTTTCGCTAGGGTTAGTCAAGTTAAGTGTTCTGTTCAAGTTAGATTTTCTAAACTTGACACTTAACCTGATTACTGTTTAAGTTGTATTTAGTGTCCCAATTACTGCAGATGCACTGATCTACATCTTGAATTAAGGCAAAGACCTAAACATCTCAACCCATTCTAGGTTATCAGTCAAAAGTACCCTAAGGTGCTTGTGAGATGCTGGCTTCTATATCTATAGGTGCATGCAATTCTAGGGTTAGGGCCTAGGCTAAGTATATTTGCGAAAAAGCCCTAGTTTTGAAGGGGGTAGTTTTTGAAAAGAAAATTAAGTCGAAAAATTATTAAAAACTGATAAAAAGATTTTTCAAACTAACTAAAAGCTGATTTTGAAATTAAGTAAAGCAGTTTTTAAAATTATTTTAAAAACTGAAGCAGCAAGTAAAGCAATTTAAAAACCAAAAAATAGAGTAAACCTATTCTACCAAGCATAATCCTAACTGCCTTCTTAGTGAGCTGAACTCAGACTCAAGTAGGGGTTTGGTGAATATGTCAGCTAAGTTAGATTTAGAGTCTACATGCTTAAGGACTATCTCTCCCCTGGCTACATGATCTCTCACAAAGTGGTGTTTAACTTCTATGTGTTTAGTTCTGGAATATTGGATTGAGTTTTTAGTTAGATTAATTGAGCTTATATTGTCAATCAAGACCTGAGTTTGGGTGTAGTTAAGCTGGAAGTCCTTAAGAGTGTGCATCATCCATAATAGTTGTGCTACACACTCTCCTAAGGCAACATACTCAACTTCAGTCATGGATAGAGCTACACAGTGTTGTTTTCTGCTACACCAACTTACTAGACTATTTCCTAACAGTTGGCAGCTTCCACTTGTACTCTTTCTATCTAATTTACAACCAGCGTAGTCAGAATCTGAGTATCCTGACAAATCGAAGGTTGAGGTCCTAGGATACCAAATCCCTACATTTAGGGTGCCCTTAATATATCTTAGTATTCTTTTTAGGGCTGCTAAGTGCGTTTCCTTAGCACAGGTTTGGTATCTAGCAGACATTCCTACAGCAAAAAGGGCATCAGGTCTGCTGGCTGTAAGATACAGTAGACTTCTAATCATACTCCTATAAAGTTTAAGATCTACTGGTTTACCATCAGGGTCACTATCTATTTTTACATTTATGGCCATTGAGGTACTTATGCTTTTAGAGTTATCCATTTTAAATTTCTTTATTAACTCTTTAGCATATTTAGATTGATGGACATAGTTTCCATCCCTAGTTTGTTTAATTTGTAACCCTAGAAAGAAGTTAAGCTCACCAACTAAGCTCATTTCAAACTCATTTTCCATTATTTTAATGAATTCTTTTAAGAAATTTGAGTTCGTAGACCCAAAGATTATGTCATCGACGTAGATTTGGGCAATAAAGATTTTTTTTCCTAAGATTTTAATAAATAGGGTTGAATCAATTTATCCTTGTTTAAATTCTTTAGAAATTAGGTAGGTTGATAAGCGTTCATACCAGACCCTAGGTGCTTGTTTTAGTCCATAAAGTGCTTTAGTAAGTTTGTAAACATGGTCAGGTCTTTCTAAGTCCTCAAAATCAGGGGGTTGTCCTACATAGACTTCTTCTTTAATGAATCCATTTAGAAAGGCCGACTTTACATCCATTTGGTATAGTTTAAATCCTTTATGAGATGCAAAGGCTAATAATATCTTAATGGACTCAAGTATAGCTACCGGGGCATAGGTTTCATCATAATCTAACCCTTCTACCTGACTGAATCCTTTTGCTACTAAGCGGGCTTTATTTCTGACTATCTCTCCTTGATCATTTAACTTATTCCTAAAAACTCACTTAGTGTCAATGACGGATTTGCCCTCAGGTTTAGGTACTAGTTCCCAGACTTGGTTCCTTTCAAATTGGGCTAATTCTTCTTGCATAGCTATGATCCAATCAGGATCAGGTAGGGCTTCCTCTATAGTCTTAGGTTCAATTTTTGAAATCATTGCTATCTGACTAAGGTTTCTATAGGAAGACCTAGTTCTGACTCCTAAAGTTGGATCACCCACAATTTGATCAGTAGGGTGACTAAGTCTGGGTTTCTTGATTTTTCTAAAACTTGGTTCAGCCTCAGGTCCGGCTGGTCGATTTGGTTCAATATTTGGTTCAATAGTTGGTTCAATGTTTGGTTCAATGGTTGGTTCAACATTTGGTTCAATTAATTCAGAAGTTGGTTCAATAGTTAATTCATTTAAGGGTTCAATTAAAGGTTCAACTGTTTGTTCATTATCTTCTTGATCAGTTTTTGATGAAGTTAGATCTAGATTATCATATTTTGAGTTGATTTCTTCATCAAATATTAAATTTGTTGTTTCTTCAATTTTCTTAGTTTGTTTGTTGTAAACCCTATAGGCTCTACTTGTGGTTGAATATCCTAGGAAGATGTCTGGGGTTAACTTAGATTGGAATTTACCTAGATAGTCCTTGGTGTTTAGGATATGGACTTTGCACCCAAAGACTCTTAGGTAGTGTAGGTTTGGAAGTCTATGGTAGTATAATTCATATGGTGTTTTATTGTGTCGTTTGTTAATTAGTACCCTATTTTGGATGTAGCAAGTCGTACTAATTGCTTCTGCCCAATATTAGTTAGCTAAGTTGAATTCATTGAGCATGGCCCTAGCGACTTCCTGTAGGGTTCTATTTCTCCTTTTGACTATCCCATTTTGCTGGGGGGTTCTAGGACACGAAAATTCATGTATATACCCATTTACCTTACAAAATTCCTCGAATCGTTGATTTTCAAATTCTCCCCCATGGTCACTCCTAAGTCATTTGATTTTTGTATCATTTTGATTTTCAATTAACTTACAAAAGTCATTAAATAGGTTTAGGGTTTCATCTTTGGTCTTTAGAAACCTCACCCAGGTAAATCTAGAGTAATCATCAACTATTACTAAGCAGTACCGATTTCCACTTAGTGACTTGGCTCCATATGAATCAAATAAGTTAAGGTGCAGGAGCTCAAGTGTGGTTTGAGTTAGATCAGATTGAATTAGCTTGTGATTAGACCTGGTTTGTTTACCTTGATTACATGATTCACATATTAAGTTTTCATGATTTTTAATTTTAGGGATACCTTTAATTAGGCCAAGTTGGGTGATTTTCGAAATTATTCTCAAATTTGTGTGACCTAATCTCCTATGCCAGAGGTTTGATTGTTCTAACTGAGTTAACATGCACTTAGGTACTAGAGGTAGGTTTATAGTGTAAACATTATTTTTCCTGGTGCCCTTAAGCATGATTTCTGAGTCTTGCAAGTTTCTAATCAGGCAGTTAGAATTGGTAAAGGTAACTACATAACCAGTATCACACAATTGACTTATGCTAAGCAAGTTAAATTTTAAATTTTCAACCAAAAGAACTTTCTTAATAACAAAGTCAGATTTAAGTTCAATATTACCTGACCCAATCACCTTGAGTGTAGCATTGTTGTCAAATGCTACTGAGCCTAGGTTTTTGAACTTGAGTTTGGTGAATTTCAATTTATCCCCAGTCATGTGTCTGGAGCATTGATAGACCCAAATGGACTGTCATGAATGTGGGTCTCAAATTTAGATATGAATGAAATGCTGGAAACCCTTTTACAATCAAAATCTGAAAATATAATATAGGGGCCACAGGTCGTATTTTTTTCTCGAGGCTAGTTGTAGTGTTTGATTCAAGCTTGGTTTATGTGTCGTTTGTGTTTTTGGGTTTCAAATAAGTAAATTTTGGTTTTTGGATGCAATCGAAAATGAAATTGCAATGAAAATAGAAGACTTAGCTAATAAACCATACAAAATGATGGTAACAAACAACTCAACCAATGGCAAACCTAATTAAAGCACTTACAAAATTTTGGCAACTGTTTTCTGATTTCAAACACAAAAGAAATGCTAAGCAATGAATAAGAGGCAGTGATGGCAGTTTTTGGAAATGAACAAGCTTGACACAAATAGAAACATGTGAAATTCAGAATTTGAACAAGCACTTTAACTAAAACTAGCTATGATTTTAGAAAACAAACCAATGCAAAGAAACTCAAGGATTCTGAAGATGATATCAATAGACTTCAGTAGCTGTCCTACACCAGAAAAACTGGTGAAAATCTGATACAAATCAGTATTCTAACAACTTGGCACACAAGATGAAACTCTTGTGCCAAGGGCTGAATTTTTGTGCCAAACACTGATTCTAACAGTCGGGATTGCAGCTGATCAAATGCAATTTGAGAAAAACAAACTTTCAATGAAAAACTTGTCAGGAATGGATGAAGAATTTTAGATCAAACAATTCACTTTAGACACAAACCGAAAACTCAAAGTGCATGTGCAGAAGTGTAAAGAAGTCAGAAATTCAGCACCTAACTTGAACTCAAAACAAACAATTGATATGAAATCGATTTACCATTCTAAGGATCAACAAGTCTAGGGTAGAACTCGCATACAATTGACACAAAACTTGAAGGCAATTTGATTGAAATGGCAGAAAGAAAACTGAAGTTGCAGAATTTCTGAATTCTGGATGCAGAGTTACTGAATTTGGCACACAACAATTAGATTGCAAGAAACTACACTCAAGTGCTACGCTATCTAGCAAACTATCTATCTAATGTGAGATCAAAGATTAACAACTAAACAGTTAGGAAACAATTCAGAAAACAAACAATCTGAGACAAACTCAAAAACTGAAAGGAAATGCAGAAATCAAATGGCACGCAAGCTATGTGGTTGGCACGCAACTAATTAAGCTACAATTAAACTAGAATTCAAAGTGGTTATCCACTACACATATTCCCTAACTATCAAACTTGAAGAACTACACGCAATAGAAACCAAACACAACTGAAAACTTAAACTAAGGTAGCAGAAATAAGCATCAATAACAGAACACTGCAGGAATTTAAAATTTACAGCTAAGAAACTGAAATTAGCTATCTAAACTACTCCTCGATTCCTTCATCAGCTCAGGTACTCCTTGGTTGTCAAGCAAGGGAGAGCCTCGGACCCGCAAGCTCAGCAAATCATGGGGAAAACTCCATCTGCGATCGAATACAGTTCAAATTGCTCATTTCTGAAATTTCCACTCGAAATCTTCATTTCAGCTGCGTCTGCGTGCGAAGGTGAATGGATGATGATCTAAACTCTCTAGGGAACCCCTCTAGATAGCTCAGTTGGAATGAATTCGAGCACAGCCGATCCAAAGATGTCAAATGGTCAGAACTGCGGAAACCTCTCAACTGCACTGTCTATGGAGCAAATCTGATCCGGAAACTCCACTGATAGCTTTCCCAATGACCTATCACTAGCTCTGAATCAAGAATCGAGTGATCACGCCTTCGGATGAAGAAAAAGATTGAAGAACACGAAGAACATGCGAAGGAAAACACTGTAGCGGCGAAGACGCAATGGAGAGGAAGCTGCGGCAATTTTTCCTTAAGTAATCAGAAATGGACGGCTGTGATTAATTTGAGAAAATCCAACGGCTGATCTTGCTCTGATTTGATCCAAATTTTGATGATGATGATCTGGGGTCAGGATATGCCTCGTGGTAGCTCGGATCCTCCAGATGTGCAACGGATGGTCCAGATCAACTCAATCTGTGAATGGACGATCTAGAGCCCTCCAAGCTTGATCCAACGGTTGATTGAGCTCTGATTGGGATGAAACCTTCAGATCATGATCAGGGTGCTTGATCAACCCTTGCCCTAGCTCGGATTGCTTCAGATTGTCCCGGATGGCTCAGATCTAGCCGTTCTTGAATCGGACGGCCCAGATTTAAACATAATCTTGATAATTCGATCCGGGTCACTTCCGACTCGAGTTTGACCCAATATGCCCTAGATCCTTGAACCTTTGATGCCTACAAAAAATAGATTAAAAATTAAGTGGCCAAATAATCTAAATATATGTAATTTTGCAATTAAGTCCAAAACAAGGGTAAGTTCTAAAACCTAGGACAATTTCACAATTTTAGCAATAAAAACATAAGTCAAACATGGATTTTAGCAGCTCAAATAATCAATAAAATAGTATCTATCAACTCCCCCACACTTAACCTTGAGCGTCTCGCGAAATCACTAAGTATGTATCCCCTAGATTTTCTTAAGCATAATTAGAAACAAATGAAAAGAAATTACCTAAGGTTGTCAATTCTCATAAATCTAAGCCCTATGGATTAGTATCTTGTCCTTAAATCAACAACTTAGCCTTTTCATCCATCATGAGTCATTGAGATGAATTTAAATCACTAGCCTTTCAAGGAAAATTTTGATAGCTCTCTCCTTAAGTTCTAAGTAGATGATGGAAGTGGAGCTCACTCAAACACACATGCTTCTTGCACTACCATAGGCTTGCTTATTATCTACTCTCCACCATTAATCATGAATAGGATCAACATCTACAAAAACAAATGAAAAGCATGGAAAATGGTAATAAATGGAGTAAAAACCAAGAAAATAGAAAAATAGAAAAAGTGGGAGACTTGGTTGCTCAAAGATGTTTCCAATGAACTCTGCCCTCTTGACAGCCCTATAGTGAATTCAAAAGTGTGATGGAGTAAATCTTGAACAATGCCTTTGATTTGGATGAAAACAACCCATTTGTTCAAATGTGCCAATTTCCACCTTGCATGCCAAATTTCTTTCTCCATTCTTCTTTCCTGATTTTTCCTCTTTTCCTTTCTCTCTAGCAAGGTCAGAAATGAAATGATATAAAGCTTAAATCCGGATGAGAAAAACATTCACTGATTTTATAGTGCCAAGTCTTCATTTGTGTGCCACCCTTATTTTTGTTTCTCTTCTCATTTTTTTTTCAAACTGTTTTTCTTTCTCTTTTTTTTTCTCTGCTCTTAATCTTCTATTGGAGCACTGCAGATCAGATTTAAATCACCAGAGAACTTGGGGAATCAAGTAACATAGATACTCAACATACAACTTTAACTAAACACCCTTTGCAACTCTTCTTGATACACTTCACCTTAAAGTTGGCACACTACTTTCACTTCTTCTTCTTTCTTTCTTTTTTTTTTTTAGTTTCAGCTCCACGGCAGAATCATGTCAATTCTCTGATCTCTCAAAACAATTATCATCAATAATATTTGCATCAATTGATAGAGGAAAATGTAGGTGTTCTACTCGAAATTGGTGGAGTAACAAGTCAATATCCGGCCACTCGAAAATGGTTCAGCTATGTTGTGGCCATGCTTCAACCTTTATCAGAAACAACTTTAACCCAGCCTTCCGTGAGCTTCAAGTGGACTAATCAGCACATTTGACACAAGAAGTGGCAACTCCAAGTACTCATTGCAAATTTTCTTCTTCTTTGTTCTTAACTGATTGTTTGCTTCCTCACTGTTTTATTCATTCCTGATCTGCACGGTTTCAATCCAATTCAGATTAGTTGCAAATCAGCTTCCTTTTCTGATCAGTGAGCTGCAATTCAACTTTACAAACACAATTTCTGATCAGTCAGTTGGATTTCCAGCCAAGTCACTGCACTTTCTGTTTTTTTTCTGCTGCAATTCCAGCTCAAGATCTCTATTTCTTTGCTCTCCACCAGCTTCAACTCAGTCTCTACAAGATATTGCTGATCTTGGCTTCCCAAAATCCCAACTTTATAGTTTTTAAATAGATCCTTTTGTGACACAAGCTTCATTTATTTCAGATTTTTTCTCTTTTGACACAGATTTTCCTTTTCTTTGCAGATTTTTTTTTCTTTTTTTTCATTGCGTGCCACTTGGATCTTCATATTGTGATAAAGACTCTAGATGCTCCACTTGCTTCCATCCTCTTGCTCATTTTTAGAATTCAAATTCAACTCACTTGGCACCTTTTGGCTTCAACTTGGCAAAAAAAATTTTCTTTTTGACATGAAATACATCAAAAACTTTAGTCACTCCCCCACATTTAAATCTTTGTCCGTCTCGGGCAAAATAGCATTAGAAACATTCAAACCACAAGTCCAAAGAAAAATGAGGGTAAAAGTAGGAAATAAGTAAAGAAAAATGGAATGAACATGATTATTGTTAAAAATTGATGTGGAAAGGAAACAAATGGATTAGCCTCTATAAATGTGATCCAATCATTGAAATATGGTTTTGAAATAACTTAAGCAAGTTCTAGAGTACAATAACATAGGTGTGTCACAAAAAATAAGGCTAATTCTCACTAGGTAAAAATTATTCATCCCAAGTCCTCAATTAAGAATCTAAAGCAAGTAGTACTCAAGCATCCAAGATTTCATCCATTAGCTCAAATCCTAAGTTTTAACAACCAAATTTAATTTATTTTCAAAAGACTCTAAAATGCTATGGAGATAACCTAGAGGGATACTTTTATTTCTACTCATGCAAGAAAAAGTGACAAAAGAAATAACATGCATTTATTTACAAGGACTCAGTTCAAAGGAAAATTCTAATTCTAGGAAGCATGAAAATGAAAAATGAAATAAAAGAAAATACAAGAAAAATCAAACTCCCCTTTATTCTGGTG
This sequence comes from Boesenbergia rotunda, assembly GCA_024364735.1. Lineage (NCBI taxonomy): Eukaryota > Viridiplantae > Streptophyta > Magnoliopsida > Zingiberales > Zingiberaceae > Boesenbergia > Boesenbergia rotunda. The sequence goes on along the minus strand of JAGFNQ010006146.1, from coordinate 152,753 downwards.
GACGGAGTCTATCCAGAAGTAGCCTCCATCGTGGTAGTGGAGGAAAATGGGTGGCTGAGAGATTTGGGACTCCCCCACACTTGAACTTCACAAAAAATTGCTCTGGTGGCCTAAGGCGATTCAGGTTTAAGATCCATTGAAGGAATGGAGGGCTATGGATTAAAGTAAGATCTTCTCCTCCTTCTTGATGCCTCTTAGAAGTCCTTCCAGGTGGTTGAAGTCTGTTCAGTTGGAGCACCCACTCCTGAAGTCTTCTGGACCCTGCAAAACAATGTAATATATCTCTCAAGTGTTCAGGGTCAGAAAGAAATGATATAAATTCTGGTACCTCAATGAAATTTTCAAAATCATTTCCTACAAAATTTGCATCCAGATACTCATCACAAATAAAGAAATCAATTTCTGGCTCATCAATAGAAATTTCACAATTATTTTCCATCAAGGGTGTATCAAGTAATGTATCACAGCCAATCAAATCAATCTCAGATATTTCCATAAGTTTCTCACATTCAACCTCAGCATAAGATATAGCAAGAGATTCATCAAAATAAATAACATCCATTTCAGGCACTTCTAAAAAATTTTCACTATCCATATCCACAAAAGATGTATCAAAAGATTCATCATAAAAAATAACATCAATTATAGGTGCCTCTAAAATTATTTCGCTATCCATATCTACAAGAGATGTATCAGGTAATGCATTATGACTAAGGAAATCAATATTTGGTACCTCTATTAGATTTGCACAAACAATCTCTACACAAGGTATATCAATAAATTCATCAGAATCAATAAGGTCAGCACTAGGTACCTCGCTGGATTTTTCTGAACAAAGAGGAGAAATACTTACCTGAGCGTGCTGGAGAATACCTGGAGGTTCTACAAGGGTAGATGTATCCATGGCCTCCTCCTGGTCAAGTACATGCTCCTCTTCAGCATCAGACTCTGGTGGACACTCAACTAAAGCAGGTGATCCTTGGGTGCTTGCTTCCACCATGCAAGTCCCTACACTTTCTGGTTTATCCTTTGAATCTTCTAATGTACCAGTCAACTGTGGTGGTCCCTGGGGCTTAGTGCAATCCCCTACACCTATGGAATCATCTCCTATGCATGTTTCTCCTGAAATATCTGCAACAAAAACATTAGAAAAATTAGGACCATCAATAATACTATCATCACAAATTAAAAGTCTAGAATGGTCTTGTGGAGCTTCAGTTTCTTCTTCTGGAGCTGAAAAATTTGGAAATGAATTTTGAGTAGGAATCTCCGGAGGAATGCATGCTGTAGGTGCCCAATATTTGATGATTACTTCTTCTTCTTCCTCTATCAAATTTGCAAGATTAATTGAAGAAGGACTTGGCCATGCGCTAGGGTCACCTTGAACTGATATAAAATCAACTCCGGGGCTCTCAGAATGAAAAGCAGCTTGAGAAGATAATTGTTCTGATTTTTGGGCTTGACTTTGATTAAATTGATCAACCAATTTTTCAAGGCGTTGTTCGATGCCTTGCCGTTGTTGTTGTAAACTTTGCTGTTGTTGTAGGACTTGTTGGAAATTTTGCTGTTGTAATTGTTGAACTTGTTGCAACATCTCCATCATCCTTTGTTGTTCAGCCTCACTCCAATCAGGACTCTCAAAGCCTCCTTGGTTAAACTGCTGAAATGGGAGGGGCTGAAAATTCTGAGTGTCTTGCTGAAAATTCTGATTAATGGGCTGTGAGGGCTGGAAAAATAGTTGGTTTTGAGGTGGAAATGTTTGAAACGATTGACAATCTTGCTGCCCTTGTTGATATGGCTGGAATTGAGGTTGAAATTGATTATTTCCATGCTGAAAACTTGCAAAAGGCTGCTGGAAATTTTGGTAAAAATGCTGAAATTCTTGCTGAAATTGTTGTGATTGTTGTGGTGGCTGAAATTGGGGCTTCCCATTCTGATTTGGTGGCTGAAAAATTGGTTGATTTTGCTAAAAATTTTGGAAAGGCTGAAAAAACTGATTTGGTTGCTGGAAATTCGAATGTGATTGCTGAAGTGGGAGGGGCTGAAATTGTGGCTGAGGTGGCTGAAATTGGTGTTGAGGTTGCTGAAATTTTGGCTGAATCTGCCTCTGGTAAGTAGATAACTGAGCTTTATGTTTTTGTTGGTATTCCAACACCTTACACTGAATTTTCAACTCCACCAATGCCTCTTTAATCTCTTTACAGAACTCTGGTGACCACATTTTGATCTTGCAGCCCTGTCACAAAACAAGAAAAAATGGCAGCAACCGTATACAAAAGATAAAACAACAGAAAATAGAACCCAATGATATGTCCAAAAGCATACAAGCAAAAATCAACAAATCAACTAGTTGCTTCCCCGGCAACGGCGCCAAAAATTTGATAGACCCAAATGGACTGTCACGAATGTGGGTCTCAAATTTAGATATGAATGAAATGCTGGAAACCCTTTTACAATCAAAATCTGAAAATGTAATATAGGGGCCACAGGTCGTATTTTTTTCTCGAGGCTAGTTGTAGTGTTTGATTCAAGCTTGGTTTATGTGTCGTTTGTGTTTTTGGGTTTCAAATAAGTAAATTTTGGTTTTTGGATGCAATCGAAAATGAAATTGCAATGAAAATAGAAGACTTAGCTAATAAACCACACAAAATGATGGTAACAAACAACTCAACCAATGGCAAACCTAATTAAAGCACTTACAAAATTTTGACAACTATTTTCTGATTTCAAACACAAAAGAAATGCTAAGCAATGAATAAGAGGCAGTGATGGCAGTTTTCGGAAATGAACAAGCTTGACACAAATAGAAACATGCACTAGTGGAAAAAAGGCTTTTAACACCGGTTATTTTCGACTTTTAACACCGGTTCCGGAACCGGTGTTGATCCAGCCGGTATTGTAACTATAGGCTTTTAACACCGGTTAACAAACCGGTGTAATATATAGATTTAACACCGGTTAATAACCGTTGTTAAAAGTTCAATTATGAGGCGGGAAAGCCATTTTAGACACCGATTATTTTAAATAACCGGCGTTCAAATATCATTTTTAACACCAGTTCTGGAAACAACCGGTGTTAAAACATCATTTTTAACACCGGTTCTGGAAACAACCGGTGTTAAAAAAGATGTTTTAACACCGGTTCTAGAAACAACCGGTGTCAAAAGTCTTAATTTTTTATATAAATTTCATATTTATTTTTATTTATAATTTTTCTAGACATATAAAAGAACACAATAATATAATAGTTTATCCATAATCAATAACACACCATGAATTAAGTAAATGCAACATCCAATTAGTTTCAAAAACAAAACAATCCATGTATTTTACAACTATCCATTTTTCTTTCAACAAAAGCAAAATGTAAATCAAATAACACATTATACTCCTACTCGCTATGTGATTTTCCAAGCAAAGACAATGTAGAAGCTTGCCACACGAGTTTGCAAGTAAACGGTCTAGTCCAAGATCAAATAGTGAGGAGTACGTTGCAGAACTTCGACCAGCTTAGCATTCCATCTCTTATAAGCGTCTTGCATATTTCCATACAGTACTTGAGTCAAGCTTGAATTTCTTTTCATGCTTTGGCGTGCAGTGGCTACCAGTCGATTGCGAAGCAACTGTGAGAAAATTCCAACGAAAAAATATCAAATAATGCTACGGAGAGAGAAGCAATATAATCAATCGTCGTAGAATAATGCTTGCCCACCTATAATATTTATATGTATGTTCTCACTTTGATAGACTATTGCATAAAGAGCATTGCAATCAGTAGACCGAAAAGCTCGCCGCTAATCGAGTGAATCGGTTGATTATGGAACATGCTCCTAGAATGGCTCTATCATTTAGCTGTAATTCAAAAACCAAAAAAAAAACAAGTAGCTAGGGAAAAGAAATTTCACAGTTTCTTGCTCTATCATTTAGCTTACTAGTGAATGAGCAATGGCTGTCCTATTATAGAGTGAATGATGCCACAGAGGGCAGTTGATGCCAAAGTCTGCACTGCTGTTAGAACTCCATCTGCCAAAAATCATATTGGAATGACTGGGATTGCTGAGGCGAAGAATATATATGTAGTTGGAGCCAGAATCCTGAAACATTAGTATTGAAGCATAAGAAAGGAAGCATTGTTCAAGTAGGAGTTCATCAGAAGTGATAATAATTCAGATAAATTTCTGAAGCAACGATCAATACCTGATGCCTGCACTGAAACCACTGGTCCAATCTTGCTTGTAGCACATCAATCTCCCTTGAAGATCATTCTTGATTCCGTGAAAAGGTTCCTCCATGTTCGTGCTCATTTTGGTAAAAATTTACTCTCAAAAGCAACTTTTGATCAAATGAGAAGAAAGAAAGCGCTAAAAGGACAATGGCAAAAGCCACATTAAAAAAATATGTGTGGAATCCGGTTGACAGGATGCAAAACTGAAACTACTTGATTGAAATAGTATATATGTAAGCAATTGAAGCTACAATGTAAGGAAGAACACTAATGGAAATCAATGCTAGTGGTCTCTAACTTTTACATTTATAATTAGTAATACTGCAAGCTGTCAAAATTAGCAACCTCTAACTTTTACATTAAACTATCCTAAACTTTTACATTGGCAACCTCTAACTTTTAAAAGGAAGATTAAGAATCGAGTTATCAAAAGGAATATAAAAAAACATAAAAATCAAAATCAATGATTAGGAAGACTTAGCATTGGTACATAAATAGAAAAAAATTAAGTTATCAAAAAGAAAGTTCATCACAAGAAACTTGCAAATGTACTTAAGCAAGTGCCCTACCATGAGTTAAACTAAACATAGTAAGTAAGCACTACTAACACCTATGGAAAAGAAGTCACATAATCAAAATCATAAATACACATTATTAGGTTTTGTGATCAAACATTAGGATAAAAAAGTTTATGAATACCTAGTACGAATCACAAATGAAAAGACATTCAAGTAAAGATCAAGATGGCTTCAATGATGCATAAATGAAGTTTATGAATACTAGTGCCTGGTCTTGTTATCACACCATTAGCTTTATTATAATCTTTTTGAAAAAAATAGTTACCATTTATAAAATCAGAAGATTTTGAAACATTGACAACTTTTCGACACTCAAATAGATACCATTTATCAAAGGGAACCATATGGAATACACTATAGGATACACCAATCTTATACTAACGAGAGCTCTGTCAATATTTGATCCAACACCCCCAGTTCTCATTCTTTTCCGATCAACTAATAATGAGAACACCAATCCAGCAGCCACCTTTGTAAACTCACGGCAAAATTCTAAACACCACAGAATCCAATTAAGAGTCTACTTCATGGCAAAATTCCAAACAAAGTAAATTCCCAAGTCAACAACACAAGTCAGGAAGAAGAGAGGAGGAACTCACGATGAAGGGTCTGCGGATTCCCTTCGCTTGTAGAGAGCAATCCGGCTAGGGCTCCACGCAAAGCAAAGCGTTTGCTTCCTTGTTCACGTGAGGTGAAGAGGAAGGAGGAGGAGGAGGGATAGAGCATGACGGCGACGAGTCGGCGGCGGTCGGCTAGGGCTTCTTGCGAGGCGTCGGGTGAAGCCGAGAGGGGAGAAGAAGTCGCTACAATCCCTCGCTTCTTGACAGAAGAAGAAAATGAAGAGGATGAAAGTTGCAGAAGCGCTCGGCGTCGCTCGGTGTCGGGGAGAGGAGACGGCGTCGGGCGTCGGCAGAGAAGGAACGGCAGAGGAGAGGGCGTGGAACTGTCACGGGGAGAAAAACTGAATCGGTGAGAGGGATTTAGGGTTTTATTATTGTTTTGGCTTTTTGCAAATAAACCCAATAACCGGTTTTATTATTACTGACCACGGTTATTTACAAAACCATAGTCAAATATATTTTTAACACCGGTTGTTAAAAGAACCGGTGTTAAAAGTATTTTAAAGTTCAAATAATTATAACATATGACCCTGGTTATTTATAAAACCGTAGTTAAATATATTTTTAACACCGATTGTTAAAAGAACCGGTGTTAAAAGTATTTTAAAGTTCAAATAATTACAAAAATGCCACCGCCTTTTTTTTAACACCGGTTTTAATACAACCGGTGTTAAAAGCCGTTGTTAAAGGTATTTTTTGTACTAGTGATGTGAAATTCAGAATTTGAACAAGCACTTTAACTAAAACTAGCTATGATTTTGGAAAACAAACCAATGCAAAGAAACTCAAGGATTCTGAAGATGATATCAATAGACTTCAGTAGCTGTCCTACACCAGAAAAACTGGTGAAAATCTGATACAAATCAGTATTCTAACAACTTGGCACACAAGATGAAACTCTTGTGCCAAGGGCTGAATTTTTGTGCCAAAAACTGATTCTAACAGTCGGGATTGCAGCTGATCAAATGCAATTTGAGAAAAACAAACTTTCAATGAAAAACTTGTCAGGAATGGATGAAGAATTTCAGATCAAACAATTCACTTTAGACACAAACCGAAAACTCAAAGTGCATGTGCAGAAGTGTAAAGAAGTCAGAAATTCAGCACCTAACTTGAACTCAAAACAAACAATTGATATGCAATCGATTTACCATTCTAAGGATCAACAAGTCTAGGGTAGAACTCGCATACAATTGACACAAAACTTGAAGGCAATTTGATTGAAATGGCAGAAAGAAAACTGAAGTTGCAGAATTTCTGAATTCTGGATGCAGAGTTACTGAATTTGGCACACAACAATTAGATTGCAAGAAACTACACTCAAGTGCTACGCTATCTAGCAAACTATCTATCTAATGTGAGATCAAAGATTAACAACTAAACAGCTAGGAAACAATTCAGAAAACAAACAATCTGAGACAAACTCAAAAACTGAAAGGAAATGCAGAAATCAAATGGCACGCAAGCTATGTGGTTGGCACGCAACTAATTAAGCTACAATTAAACTAGAATTCAAAGCGGTTATCCACTACACATATTCCCTAACTATCAAACTTGAAGAACTACACGCAATAGAAACCAAACACAACTGAAAACTTAAACTAAGGTAGCAGAAATAAGCATCAATAACAGAACACTGCAGGAATTTAAAATTTACAGCTAAGAAACTGAAATTAGCTATCTAAACTACTCCTCGATTCCTTCATCAGCTCAGGTACTCCTTGGTTGTCAAGCAAGGGAGAGCCTCGGACCCACAAGCTCAGCAAATCATGGGAAAAACTCCATCTGCGATCGAATACAGTTCAAATTGCTCATTTCTGAAATTTCCACTCGAAATCTTCATTTCAGCTGCGTCTGCGTGCGAAGGTGAATGGATGATGATCTAAACTCTCTAGGGAACCCCTCTAGATAGCTCAGTTGGAATGAATTCGAGCACAGCCGATCCGAAAATGTCAAATGGTCAGAACTGCGGAAACCTCTCAACAGCACTGTCTATGGAGCAAATCTGATCCGGAAACTCCACTGATGGCTTTCCCAATGACCTAGCACTAGCTCTGAATCAAGAATCGAGTGATCACCCCTTCGGATGAAGAAAAAGACTGAAGAACATGAAGAACACGTGAAGGGAAACACTGTAGCGGCGAAGACGCGATGGAGAGGAAGCTGCGGCAATTTTTCCTTAAGTAATCAGAAATGGACGGCTGTGATTAATTTGAGAAAATCCAACGGCTGATCTTGCTCTGATTTGATCCAAATTTTGATGATGATGATCTGGGGTCAGGATCTGCCTCGTGGTAGCTCAGATCCTCCAGATGTACAACGGATGGTCCAGATCAACTCAATTTGTGAATGGACGATCTAGAGCCCTCCAAGCTTGATCCAACGATTGATTGAGCCCTGATTGGGATGAAACCTTCAGATCTTGATCAGGGTGCTTGATCAACCCTTGCCCTAGCTCGGATTGCTTCAGATTGTCCCGGATGGCTCAGATCTAGCCGTTCTTGAATCGGATGGCCCAGATTTAAACATAATCTTGATAATTCGATCCGGGTCACTTCCGACTCGAGTTTGACCCAATATGCCCTAGATCCTTGAACCTTTGATGCCTACAAAAAATAGATTAAAAATTAAGTGGCCAAATAATCCAAATATGTGTAATTTTGCAATTAAGTCCAAAACAAGGGTAAGTTCTAAAACCTAGGGCAATTTCACAATTTTAGCAATAAAAACATAAGTCAAACATGGATTTTGGCAGCTCAAATAATCAATAAAATAGTATCTATCAAGCATCCGCTATCCAACATCTATTGGTCCAAATCTTTATGTTCCTACACATAAAGAGTTTTGTTGATTTTGATCCAATTAGAATCAGGAATAGCCTAAATTGATTTTCACAGCCTAGTCTGTCTCACCCAAATCTAGGGTTATCAATCACGTTAGCCTTATAGGTTTTGTGAGACAGGTTTTAGTAGATAAAATTATTTTGTAAAATCATGATTTATTTTGAAAAAGTTAAATTAATTTTGAAAACAGTTGATTTTGAGTTTATTTTAAAAAATGTTTGAATCTATAATTAACTGAAAATTTGTGTTAGATTCGAATTTGACAAATAATAATTTGAATTTGAATTTCAAAAATTGGCTTCCAGGTCTTGGCGAGGCACTAGGCCTTCTTTGGTCGTAGCCTTATTGGATCATCAACCCTTTCCTTGACAAAGTCTTTTAATGAAATTTCATTTTCAAAAGTATTTTTTGAAAAATTCTGGTCTAACTAGCTCGGGTCTTGGATTGGTAGCTTCGGCTAGTTTCACCAGTCTAAAGAGACCAAGTAGAGTATACTTGACCTTATTAGAATTGGCTTCCCTAACGTACTATCATCTCACCGCCACCCAATACTATGTTGTTCAAATTTCAGTTAAGTTGGTTCAGTCCTTAAACTAACCGTTCCTAAGTCTAAGCATGGTAGATTGCAGAAATTAAATAAACAAGCAATCATGCAATTTGAAAACAAGAATTGAAATTTATCTAACTATAAATATTGTTTTTAATTTGGCTCCCCCTGGACTAAAGCCACGATAATGGTTCGGCAAGATGTGAATCTTGTCCTTAGGGATCCAATACTGATTTGATCCAGTTTGTTTGTTCAGGCATAGTTTGGGTACCCATGCCTGAATTTTAGGTCTGGACTGGTTCAGTATAGCATAGTAGGATCTTTGTCTAGATTTGGTTCTATAGCCTAATCCGGATCGATTTAGAACCGACTTCTGTTTTCCAAGAATCATGTCTAGACCCTTGGAACCAGAAGTGAACCATTCTAATGTTGTTTTGAGGTCCTTGACTTGAGTTTTCAAGGAGGAGTTCTCTTTCTCAAGTTTTTTAACTTGAGTAGAGGTTCCTTCTTGAACCTTCTCAGTTAAGGATTCAGAGTCAGCTCTCTCTTTCAGGAGTTTTACTTCCTGTCGGAGAGATTCGACTCGGAGTTTAGTTTTTACCAAGTCTCGAGAAAGATATGTAATTAATTCGTTTAATTGACTTCTAGAAAAACCACTTACAGTGATTCCGCCATCCTCTGAAAACGTGAGTTTGCCGTCGTCCGACTCTGATTCTGACTCGGTCTCGATTTCTTCTGAGGCGGTTAGTGCAAGCAAGTTCAACTGTGGGGTCTCTTCTTCTTCTTCGGAGGAAGACTCGTCCCACGTTGCTTGAAGAGCCTTCTTTCTTCTTGCTTTCTTGGCTTCCTTTAGGTTAGGGCATTCCGATTTGAAATGACCCTTTTTGTTACATTCGAAACAAGTCACACTTGATTTGTTCTTTGTTGGTTCAGCTGGATCGTCTTTCTTTCGGCTGGCTTTTCTTCTGTTGGATTGATTCTTCAATTCCTTGTAGTAGTTCCGGGCAAGCCGGACCAACTTGGGTCGATCTCCTTCGTTGTCTTCTGAGTCTGAGTGTGAATCAAACTCGGGTGCAGGTTGAAGTTTCTTCTTGGTTGTCTTTCCAGCTTTGCCTGCAACAAAAGCGATGCCTTTCTCGGCCAGATTGCAGTTAGTCTGCTCATGTAACTCAAGTTCTGAAAACAGTTTATCTAATTTAATTTTTGAAAGGTCCCTTGAAACTTTGTGCGCATCTACCATAGATGCCCACAAGGTGTTTCTCGGGAAAGCATTAAGAGCGTACCTTATCAGGTTATAGTTTTCAACCTTGTGACCGATTGTGTGTAGTCCGTTCATTAACTCCTGAATTATGGCGTGGAGCTGGGCTGCTGTTTCGTTGTCGTTCATCTTGATCGTGTACAACTTGTTCAGGAGGAGATCTCTTTTGCTGATTCGAGTATCTGAAGTTCCTTCGTGCAGCTCGATCAGCTTACCCCAGAGTTCTTTGGCGCTATTGAATGGACCCACCCGGTTCAGCTCCTCTTTGGTTAGGCCGCATTGGAGTGTTTGGGTCACTTTGGCATCAACTTCAATTTTTCTTTTCAGACGGTGTCCCACTCAGCGTAAGACTGTGGCACTCCTTCAGCATTCTTTGGAATCTCCAGTCCAGACTGGATGATTATCCGCATGTCCACCTGAGTTTTCAGGTGGACCTCCATTCTACTCTTCCAGTAGGAGAAGTCCTCCCCACTGAAGAGCGGCGGTTTACTGAAGCCTTCTTGCATGACCATTTTAAGAATTTATCTGAAAATAAGAGTAAAAAGAAAGAAATATCCCAAGACTTGGTCTTGGATTAGTAGTGCGGGAAGAAAAAAAATATTTATCGAGGGGTGTTGCACCAACCTCGATTAACGATGAAAATTCAAAAATAATTTAAAAAGAAATCCGAAAAAAATTCTCAAATTGGTGGTTGCACCAGATTTGAGCTTCCTCGCTCTGATACCACTTGTTGGATCGAGAATAACGATAGAGGGGGTGAATATCGTAAATCATTTTTCGGAAAAAACTAAGAGAATAAGCAGCGGAAAATTAAAACACAACACAAACACAAGCGGTTTTACTTGGTTCGGAGTCGCGGTCGACTCCTACTTCAAGGCCCACGGTCGTTGACCGTTTACTGGGGGCAATTCTATATGTGCGCAAAAAGTTTACAAAAAGATTACAGTTGTAGTACAGTAAATTAAAACTTAAGCTCTTTCGTTACCAACGCCCTTTGTAGATTGTACTTCTGAGCAGAGGGTCGTCGTCGGCGCTTCAATCTTGAGTTGGGAGGTTTCTGGAGCAGAGTGCTTGAGTAGAAGAGCGTATTGGCGTTGGAAAGTTGTGTCTTGAAGCCTTGGGGGTCGAGGGCTATTTACAGCAGTCCTGGGGGCGCCCAGGACGTTGGGGGCGCCCTCTACGTGGCCTTCGATCCATAACAATCTCAGTCATCCCTTATCCCTTAAGGATCGAGCTCGAGGTTTGACGGGGGCGCCCGGGAAGCAGGGGGTGCCCGGGTTGACTCTTTCAGCGGACTTCTCGGCTGGATTAGCTTCTATCGCTTCGTTGGCTTCGACCTAGGGCGCCCTAAGCATCCGGGGCGCCCGGGAGCAAGGGGGGCCTGGGTTCATAGGCATCCGAAGCGTTTTCTTGCTAACTCTTTGTTTGGCTTTGACTTAGGGCGCCCGGGACCTCCCGGGCGCCCAACCCAGCTGCTGCTCCTCTGTCCCGGGTGCCCAACCCAGCTGCTGCTCCTCTCCTTTGGAGCGTTCTGAGCTACAGAGACTCGTTCCTTCGGTCCTACATCCAGAGTTAGTACCAAACAAAGCAAAGCAAGCATGTTAGTGCATTTTACAGTTAAAGCTGTCTTGGTTCTGACTTTGGGTCTCCTAAATGGACCCCTAGGTCGAGCCGACGCCTACAGTTCCCTCGATGGGGAATGCGTCCTCACCTACTCCTCTCAGGAGAGTTTACCTTTTGCCAACCGGGTCCTCCGGTTGGACTTTTTGCCCGATGCACCTGACCAGGTCTTCGTGCCCACCTTCCAAGCAGGTCTTCGGTGCCCAGCTCCTTGCCAGGGCTTCGTGCCCAATCCTCGACCAGGACTTCGTGCCTAGTGTACCTAGGGCTTCTTTTCCTGTACACTTAGTAAATATGTTAGATCAATATTATATCTTAACTTTTGAACCCTTTGTCATTATCAAAACACAGGTTCAACTTGGGTGCTGTTTGCACCAACAGAAGATGCAGAGAATGGAGCTCAGAGAAATTTCAGACAGGTTGGGAAGAACACACAAGGTGCTCGCAAGAACTTGGGCAAGAGGAAATGTTGCAGAGAACTCACGGAGGAAGCACTCACAGATGATTGAACTCCAGAGAACTCACTCAGAGGACTCGCAGAGAGGAAGCAGATCGCACAGGAAGAGGAGGAAGAGGAGGGGGATTCGGGGCATAGGGTTGAAGAAGTAAGGGGAAGATGGATTTAATAGGTTGGTGGAACGATCACCAACCAATTTTAATAAGGGGATCGGACGGTCGAACGGTCTGATGGGATTTTGGAACGATCAGGGTGTTCCCTGATTCCCTGATCGATCAGACATGATATGATCGATCGGTAGACCGATCAGGAGGAGCCCTGATCGGTCCGCTTGACCATTCAGGAACAGCTTGATCGGTCAGTGGACCGATCAGGAGAAGGAGGACTTTAATTTTGATTTTTCGATACGTATACCCCTGATCGGTCTGCTGACCGATCAAAAGCGACCTTGATTGGTCTGCCTGACCGATCAAGAACAGCCTGATCGGTTGGTGGACCGATCAGGTCCGATCCATAGGCCTTCTGTGATTTTTCTTACAGCAACTTCCTGATCGGTCTACTGACCGATCAAAATCAGCTTTGATCGGTCTGCCTGATCGATCAGGAATATCCTGATCGGTCGGTGGACTGATCAAGTTTGGTTTACTAAGAGGTTTGATCGATACAGAAGTATTCTGAGGGGATATTCGATCGGTCTATGGACCGATTAGATTTCAGATGGGTTTCTGAAACTCTGATGCATTTCAGAAACTCTCGTTTCAAACATCCTTCTCAACCTCTAATACAACCAGAATTGATTCCTCTGACCTTAAAAGGATTCCCTTATCTGATATTGTATTTCTCCATATTTGCAATCAAGATAAGGTTGTGTCCTTATGAATTTAAAAAAATTCTGAAACAGGTTTGTACCTCCAACCAATTGAAATCAAGTTTGTATCAAAAATAAATCTCCAACCAAGTTTCCTTGATTGGATGTCCAAGTATGTTCTTGAAACCAAAAACACATGTATTATGCATTGGTTTTCCCCATACTTGGTCAAATTAATGATTTTTGTCTCTTCAATCTAATTGCTCAAGGGATGCATGAACATTTTGAGTAATTAGGTTGATCCTAACATCTCACCCCATTTCTAGTAAACAAAAATATTTTGTTAAACCTTATAGTTTGTGTAAGATGTCCCTAAGTTGCCCAACAATTTGAAATGATTATGACGGGTTTTTACAATCCTATTGTGCACGGCACATTCCCAACTCCCTCCTTAAGAAACTAAATTCATTTTCAGAGAGTGGTTTAGTGAAAATGTCAGCTAGATTCGATTTTACATCCCCATATGAGAGTACAATATCTCCTCTAGCAACATGATCCCTAATGAAGTGGTGACGCACTTCAATGTGTTTGGTCCTTGAATGGTAGACTGGATTTTTTTGTAAAGTTTATTGTGCTTATGTTGTCACACAACACTTGCACACCATTGTAAGATAATCCATAGTTCTCTAATGTGTGTATCATCCACAACAATTGTGATACACTCTCTCCCATGGCGATATACTCCGCCTCGGTCGTGGAGAGAGCAACACAATGTTGCTTCCGACTTGACCAACTCACTAAGGATGACCCTAAAAATTGACAACCCCCACTTGTGCTTTTCCGATCCAACTTGCACCCAGCATAATCGGAATCGGTATAGCCTACCAAATCAAACAACTCTGTACGGGGGTACCAAAGACCGACTCCAATTGTGCCCTTAAAGTATCTCAAAATTCTCTTAACAATAATTAAATGAGATTCCTTGGCACAGACTTGGTATCTAGCGCACATACCCACAGCAAAAAGGATATCTGGGTGACTAGCTGTGGGGTATAGCAAACTACCTATCATACTTCGATATTGGGTTAAGTCAACGGGCTTCCCACTCTCATCATTATCTAACCGTGTGTTAGTCGCCATGGGAGTGGTTACCTCCTTAGAGTCACTCATGTTGAATTTTTTGAGCATCTCTTGAGTGTATTTAGATTGATGCACATGGATCCCGTCTCGAGTTTGTTTGATCTCAAGTCCAAGGAAGAAGGTCAATTCTCCCACTAGACTCATCTCAAACTCACTCTCCATGTGTCCAATAAACTCATTCAAATAACCCTTGTTGTTGGAGCCACAAATTATGTCATCGACATATACTTGGGCTACAAAGATATTGTCACCATCTCTTCATAGAAATAGTTTAGGGTCTATTTGTCCTCTCACAAAGCCTTTTTCAATTAAGAATGTTGACAACCGCTCATACCAAGCCCGAGGTGCTTGTTTTAGGCCATAAAGAGTCTTCTTGAGCTTAAACACGTGATTTGGAAATTTGAAATTTTCAAACCCCGGTGGTTGTTCAACATAGACCTCTTATCTAATAAAATCATTTAAGAAGGCCAATTTTATATCCATTTGATAGAGTTTGAAACCTCTATGTGCTGCAAATGCAAACATCAACCGAATGGATTCCAATCGTGCCACGGGAGCATAGGTCTCATCGTAATCAAGACCTTCGACTTGACTATAACCCTTGGCTACTAAGCGTGCCTTGTTTCTTACGATTTCTCCCTTATGGTTTAATTTGTTGTTGAAGACCCATTTAGTTCCAATAATCGTAGTCTTCTTAGGGCTATGAACTAAATCTCAAACTTGGCTTCTCTTAAATTGACCTAACTCATCTTGCATAGCAATGATCCAATCGGGATCATGCAATGCCTCGTCAACTATCCTAGGTTCAATTTCAGAGATCAAGACAACCTCATTAGCCTCATTCCTAAAGAATGATCTAGTTCTAACCCCATGATGGATATCTCCAACAATTTGGTCTTGGGGATGACTAGAGGCTAACCTAGTTTGCCTTGGTGTTGGAGGTGCTTCCTGGATGGTTTCACTAGACACGGGCTCAGACTCAGGGTTCGGCTGAGCTCAGATTCATCCGCAACATCTCCAACATTCGGACTCTCATCCAAACCTAGTCTCCTAAGTTCGAATTGAACTCCCTCTACATCTTTTGATAGATCAATTGCTTTTGGAATCTCCTCAAATACAACATCAGAATATTCTTTAAATAACCTAGATTTCTTGTTGTAGACTCGGTAAACTTTGCTGACAAGGGAATACCCGACCAGTATCCCTTTATCAACTTTAGCTGTGAACTTCCCAAGATGATCCTTGGTGTTTAGAATGAACACCTTACACCCAAACACCCGGAGATGTTTAACTGTTGGTGGTCTCCCAAACCAAAGTTCATGTGAAGTCTTCCCTAAAAATCTATGTATGAGGACTCAGTTTTGCACATAGCAAGCTGTGTTTACAGCTTCAGCCCATAAGTAACTCGGTAAAGAGTACTCATTAAGCATGTTTCATGCAGCCTGTTGTAAGACTCGGTTCTTCCTCTCTACAACACCATTTTGCTATGGTGTTCTAGGAGTAGAGAACTCATATCTATATCCTTTTACTTGACAAAATTCTAAAAACTTATGATTTTGAAATTCTCCTCCATGATCACTCCTAATTGTTTTAATTGTTGTAGATTTCTCATTTCCAATTCTTCTACAAAAAGAAATAAAAATATTTAGAGTTTGATCCTTATGTTTTAGAAAATAAGTCCAAGTATATCTAGTATAGTCATCAATGAGATTATATTACATAATCTCATTGAATGGAAGTCAGCCCCAATGTCTGTCTTTAGATAGTATTCCATCCTTGACCTCCAGTATTAGAAGTCAGCTCCATCGAAGAAAAGGGGTCTATTGGTGCTGAAACCTTCTCTCAAAGCCATTCTTGTATGCTCTTCGGGTGTTAGACCGTTGGAAAGAGCCCCAGGCTCTGATACCACTTGTTGGACCTTGGATGGCTAGAGAGAGGGTGTGTGAATAGCCAGACACTCAAAAACTTCGGCTTCTGAACTTGTTTCTGCACTTAGAGTTAGCAGTGGAAGAAAACACAGAACAGAAACAAAAAAATAGAAAGAGCAAACGCTAAATCAGAAATGTACAAGATTCGGGATAACTTGCCCCTACTCCTTGGCGTGCCCACGAGGTGGGTGATCCCTTGATCGTCGGCAGATCAAGCCCCAGAAATCCAGATAAAATAGTCTCCTTCTCGGTGGAGAAACCTCTCCACAGATAGTCTCAGATGAATATCAAACAATGCACAGAGACAGAGACAGAGACAGAGACAGAGAGAAGGCTTACAGAGCGCGAGCACAGAAAGCACAAAGAGAAACAAACTTCACAGAGCACAACACAGCACAACCAACGCAAGAACCATCACTCAGCTCTTTGCTTGGTTTCTGATCGAC
>JAGFNQ010006146.1:88608-134415 GCA_024364735.1 Boesenbergia rotunda | reverse complement strand
TGACCAACTTACTAAAGATGATCCTAAAAATTGGCAACCCCCACTTGTGCTCTTCCGATCCAACTTGCACCCAGCATAGTCGGAATCGGTATAGCCAATCAAGTCAAATGACTCTATACGGGGGTACCAAAGACCGACTTTAATTGTGCCCTTAAGGTATCTCAAAATTCTCCTTACAGCAATTAAGTGAGATTCCTTGGCACAAACTTGGTATCTAGCGCACATACCCACAGCAAAAAGGATATCCGGGCGACTAGCTGTGAGGTATAGCAAACTACCTATCATACTTCGATATTGGGTTAGATCAACGGGCTTCCCACTCTCATCATTGTCTAATCTTGTGTTTATCGCCATGGGAGTGGTTACCTCTTTAGAGTCACTCATATTAAATTTTTTGAGCATCTCTTGAGTATATTTAGATTGATGCACATGGATTCCGTCTCCAGTTTGTTTGATTTCAAGTCGAAGGAAGAAAGTCAATTCTCCCACTAGACTCATCTCAAATTCACTCTCCATGTGTCCAATAAACTCGTTCAAATAACCCTTGTTGTTGGAGGCACAAATTATGTCATCGACATATACTTGAGCTACAAAGATATTGTTACCATCTCTTCGTAGAAATAGTGTAGGGTCTATTTGTCCTCTCACGAAGCCTTTTTCAATAAGAAATGTCGACAACCGCTCATACCAAGCCCGAGGTGCTTGTTTTAGGCCGTAAAGAGCCTTCTTGAGCTTGAACATGTGGTTTGGAAATTCAGAATTTTCAAACCCTGGAGGTTGTTCAACATAGACCTCTTCTCTTATGAAACCATTTAAGAAGGCCGATTTAACATCCATTTGATAGAGTTTGAAACCTCTATGTGCTGCAAATGCAAGCATCAACCGAATGGATTCTAATCGTGCCACGGGAGCATAGGTCTCATCATAATCAAGGTCTTCAACTTGACTATAGCCCTTGGCTACCAAGCGTGCCTTGTTTCTTACGATTTCTCCCTTATGGTTCAATTTGTTCTTGAAGACCCATTTGGTTCCAATAATTGTGGTCTTCTTAGGTCTAGGAACTAAGTCCCAAACTTGGCTTCTCTCAAACTGACCTAATTTGTCTTGCATAGCGATAATCCAATCGGGATCATGCAATGCCTCGTCAACTATCCTAGGTTTAATTTCTGAAATTAAGGCAACCTCATTAGCCTCATTCCTAAAGAATGATCTAGTTATAAGCCCATAATGGATATCTCCAATAATTTGGTCTTGGGGATGACTAGAGGCTAACCTAGTTTGCCTTGGTGTTGGAGGTGCTTCCTGGATGGTGTCACTAGACATAGGCTCAGACTCAGGGTCCGACTGAGCTCCATGTTGTCTAGGCTCACCATCATCAGATTCATCCGCAACATCTCTAACACTCGGACTCTCATCCAAACCTAGTCTCCTAAGTTCGAATTGAACTCCCTCTACTTCTTCTGATTGATCAATTGCTTTTGGGATCTCCTCAAATACAACATCAGAAGATTCTTCAACTAACCTAGACTTCTTGTTGTAGACTCGATAAGATTTGCTGACAAGGGAATACCCGACCAGTGTCCCTTCATCAACTTTCGCTGTGAACTTCCCAAGATGATCCTTGGTGTTTAGAATGAACACCTTACACCCAAACACCCGGAGATGTTTAACTGTAGGTGGTTTTCCAAACCAAAGTTCGTGAGGAGTCTTCCCTAAAAATCTATGAATGAGGACTCGGTTTTGCACATAGCAAGTTGTGTTTACAGCTTCAGCCCATAAGTAGCTCGGTAAAGAGTACTCATTAAGCATGCTTCGTGCAGCCTCTTGTAAGACTCGGTTCTTCCTCTCTACAACACCATTTTGCTGTGGTGTTCTAGAGTAGAGAACTCATATCTATATCCTCTCTCTTGACAAAACTCTAAAAATCTATGATTTTGAAATTCTCCTCCATGATCACTCCTAATTGTTTTAAGTATTGTAGATTTTTCATTTTCAATTCTTCTACAAAAGGAAATAAAAACATCTAGAGTTTGATCCTTATGTTTTAGAAAATAAGTCCAAGTATATCTAGTATAGTCATCAATGATCACAAAGCAATACCTACTACCATTCAATGAGACAATTATACTACAATCAAATAAATCCATATGTAGTAAATCTAAGGCAGTAGAGGTACTCACAGTGCTTTTACCTTTGTGAGAAGATTTCGTTTGCTTACCCATTTGACATGCATCACATAGCTTTTCCTTTTCGTATTTGATGCTTGGTAAGCCACGGACAAGTCCTTTATTGGTCAATTTCTGGATGTTCTTCATGTTCACATATGCCAACCTCCGATGCCAAAGTGTAGACTCTTCTTCTTTGGACATGAAACACTTAATGCATTAATAGTACTTTTAAAAGAAACTTGATAAATATTATCTATCCTTGTGCCTACTAGTACCGTGTCAAGTGTGTCATTTTGTCTAGCTAGACATTGACTTGGATGAAATTCAATTGTATAACCCGCATCACACAATTGACTGACACTTAGGAGATTGAAAGTCATCCCCTTGACTAGAAGGATATTTTTGATTCTAAGACATTCGGATATTTGAATGTCTCCTATCCCTACAACCTTTAGGCTACCATTATTACCAAATGATACATTACCTCTACTTTTGCTTTGTAGGATGTGAACAATGATCTATCCCCGGTCATGTGTTTGGAGCACCCACTATCAATAAACCAAGTTGATAGATGCTCCCCCTCAATCAATGCCTACACAATACGAAAAATAGAAGATTTAGGTACCCAAACCTTGGGACCTAAAGCACCTACAATGCATGATTTAGGCACCCATGTCTTGATCACTTTTTTTTGAACCCTAGAAACCTTAGATAATCTAACATGGGTTCTTGACATTAATGAAACAAAGGTTGATTCTTTAGGTCGGGAACCTATACTGGCCTTGTTGTAAACCGCTCTTTGAGAGTTTAGGATCATGTCCAAAGTCTTGGAGCTAGTTGAGAATTTCTCAAGAAGACTCTTGAGTTTCTCAACTTCACTCTTCATTGCTTTGTTCTCATCCTCTAGGACTTCACAATGTAAATATTCAATATCCTCAACCTTAGAGGATTTTAATTGCTCTACTTCTACTTTTAAAGACTTAACTTTTTCCTTAGACTTCTTTAACAAATCAGTTAAGCATGCAATAGTACTATAGCATTTATCTAACTCGGAAGAGATTACCTCTTCATCATCCGAAGATGATGAAGCCACGATTGAAGAGTCCCTTGATTCGTCACTGCTCTCCATGTCTTCTATGGCCATGAGAGCTACATGGCGAGTGCTCTTCTCCTCCTTTTCTTCTTCGGATGAATTGGAAGAAGACTCATCCCATGTGACCTTCAAGGCTTTCTTCTTCTTTTTTGATTTCTCCTCCTTCTTTAGTTTTGGACATTCATTCTTGTAATGCCCCTTTTTTGCTACACATATAACATGTGACGTTAGACTTATCAATTTTAACTTCACTAGTGTTACCTTTCCCTTTGTAGCGTCGGCTCTTCCTCATCATCCTTCTTACGAAGTTAGTTATCTTGGATGATGAAGACTCGCTTCCATCCTCCTCGGACTCGGATGAAGAAGATGAGACCTCCTTCTCCTTCTTCTTTTCTTTCTTCTTCTTGGCCTTGTCCCCTGCCACAAGCGCAATCCCCTTCTCCTTGGGGCCTTTGTTAGCGATCTCATGTAATTCCATTTTACAAAATAAGTCATCTATCTTAACAATAGACAAGTCCTTGGATACCTTGTAGGCATCCACCATGGATAACCACAAAGCATTCCTAGGAACAGATTTAAGAACATACCTTACAAGGTCGTGATTCTCAACCTTCTCATCAATGGAATGTAAACCGTTAAGTATTTCTTTGAGTCAGTCATGGAGTTCACTTACCGTTTTGGACTCCTTCATGGTGAGGTTTTGAAGTTGGTTGAGGAAAAGATCCATCTTGGCTATTCTTGAATCACGGGTGCCTTCATGAAGCTCAATGAGCTTATTCCATAGGTCCTTGGCACTGGTGAAAGGACCTACTTTGATCAACTGCTCCTTGGTCATCCCACACTGTAGGGTGACCACCGCCTTTGCGTCAACTTCTCCCTTCCGTGTTTGTTCGGCATACCATCTTGAGGATTCAAGCTCTTTTCCCTCAGTGTCTTTTGGAGGGGTGAATCCCTCCTTCACAGAGAACCACATACCGATGTCCGTCTTGAGGTAATACTCCATACGTGATCTCCAATATTGGAAATCAGCCTCGTCGAAGAAAGGGGGTCGATTGGTGCTGAATCCTTCTCTCAAAGCCATTGTTGTTATGCTCTCGAGTGTTAGACCGTTGGATAGAGCTCCTAGCTCTGATACCACTTGTTGGACCTTGGATGGCTAGAGGGGGGGTGTGAATAGCCAGACACTTAAACTTCTCGCTTCTTTGAGCTTTTTGCACTTATGGTTAGCAGCGGAAACAATACAGGAAGAAAGAACAGAAACGCAGAAAGACAAAACATAAACCAGAGACGCTAACACGGAGGGTTTACAAGGTTCGGAAATAACTTGCCCCTACTCCTTGGCGTGCCCGTGAGGTGGGTGATCCCTTGATCGTCGGTAGATCAAGCCCCGGAAATCCAGATAGAATAGAACATCCTTCTCGATGGAGAAACCTCTCCACAACAGTCTCAACAGAATGATATGATTAAGCACAGAGACTTGAAAAATCTTACAGAGCGCGAGCAAAGCACAACGAAGAGAACAGTTCACCAAGCACAACATAACACCACCAACGCAGGAACCCTCAGCTCTTCGTGTCTGCTTGCTGATCGACTCACAACTTTCTCAACAGAATCAAAGTTTCAGATTTTGCAAGTGTTGCTCTCTCCACTTCGCTCACCTTCTTTTATATCTCTGCTCATCAGCAGATCACCACCAGGCGCGTTTGCAACCACTAGGCGCGTCTGCAGCTCACCAGGCGCTTCTGCAACAAGCTCTATCACCAACCCACTGACCTCTACTGGGCTCAGTCCACTGAAACCTTTTCAGCCGAGCCTCAAGTCAGTCGTCAGCTTTGCCAGACAGTTGCCAGCCCGCACCAGAAGCCGTTGAATCCTGTGATGGGAAAACGGACAAACCTGACTGAAGCGAAAGTCACCAATTGACCCTCCTTCCTAGTTTGAGTCATCCCTGCATTACCTGCACACTCAACAGAGGCTTAGCACAACAAATCAAAAGTGAATCAGTAGTGTAACAGAGAAATCAGAAGCGATTCAGAGCGTTATCAGAAGTCTGACAAGGTTTTCAAATTAAAGTTCAGCACTGATCGGTCACTCGGACCGATCAGTGAAGATCTTGATCGATCAGACTCTTGCATGATCGATCCAGTGACTCTGTGATCGGTCACATAGACCAATCAGGGACCGAGGATCGGTCACCAGACTGATCCACTAGCTTACTGGAGTTTCCTCTAGCTCCCACCAGCCAAAGGCACCTAATCGGTCACCTGACCGATCAGGTTGTGCCCTGATCAATCACAGTGACCGATCAGGCCACTTCTGGACCGATCAGGACCCATCCTGATCGGTCCAGGAGAACCTTGATCGGTCACCTTAACCGATCAGGGTTTTCTCCAGACCACCCTACTGATCTCTCTGATCGTTCACTAGAACAATTAGAAGCCAAACAGAAACATTCCGTTCTCTCTCTGATCGTTCACCAGAACGATCAGAAACCAAACAAAAATATTCTGTTCTCTTTTTGATCGTTCACCAGAACGATCAGACTCCCTAGATCGGTCACCAGACCGATCCACAACCAGGAGTTAGTGCCAACTCCCTGATCGGTCTCCAGACCGATCCAGCTCCGGCCAATTCAACCCTAAGTCCAGAGAACAGGCTCCCTAGCCTTCTCTGACTCATTCTAGTCCTGGAGAAAGAGCTCACGTGCCCTCTCCAACCAGTACACTCAATGCTCATGTTAGTAATATGAGAGAAGTGTCCTAAGGCAATCGCCTTATGATTGTAAACATTCATTTTAATAAATGATAATTCACTATCTGCGTATACATGTTTGTGTATTTGATTGGGATCTTAAACTCATCTACTGAATGTCCGCAATACAACTCAGCATAAGAGAATTTGTGATGGGATCACAACTAGTTATTATCTCTAAATGTGCAATTGTGAAGTATTGAAAATATCCCTAGTCGATGAATTGATAAAAACGGACACTATCAATTCTGTTGAGACTAGCATGGGTTATTCTCTAATCAGCTGATTCTCACTGGCTGGTGACATTGGGATGTCCGGAGATAAACATGGATGCTAGTTAAGGGAACTAGTTCATTGGAGTGACTTGCTGTAAAACTTCATATGGTAATCTATATAGATATGTCAATGAAGTTCTTACTGCAGCTTAAGTGCGATGTTCCTTTGACTTGCGGTGTTCAAGTAATCTTGGTCATGGAGACTTATACTTTAACATCTTAAGCAAGCATCTCCAAGGAGGTGTGGACCCAGGATGATTGGGTATAAGCCGAAGTGCCCGAAGATGTTTGAACAGCCTACAAAGGATTCACCACTCCTTGCGAGGAGATGTATACCCAGGTCTATCGTCGGATTGTTACTCAAAGCCTCTGGCCAGAGCATGTCATGTTTAGAGTTTGAGTCTCTTAAATACATGAGAGTAATTAAAAATCCAAAGGAATAGAAAGACACTACTTGGGCTAAGTGTGACGTAGTCAGTCTAGTGGGGACTGACACAAACAGACCATGTCCTGAACCAAGTGGGTATAAGATGGTGAAGGGAATGGGGCACGATTCATTAGAGCTGCTGAAGGGTTTCAGAATTACTTCTGAGGTCAACCGTTGATCTTTCGATTAATTGGGGGTCATGATGTACTACTAGGTGTCACTCATGATCGTTCTATAATTAGTTGATTATAGACGGCCAACATAAATCGAAAGTCTATTTAGTCACACGCACTACGAGTAATCCGAGGGATTTAAAATGAGTTGAAAATTGGATTTTTCGATCAAGAGAAATAAGTCGAATCTGAGTTAATCAGAGGCGCAACGGAAGCTAAAAATGGCTAAGTCTTTTGAAGGCTTATTGGGTGAATTAAATGAGTTTAATTCGCGATAGGTTCGGCTCGGTTTGACCGGCCAAAGAGGGTGCCAACCCTCTTTGGTTTGGCCGGCCACCACTTGGGGAGAAAACCAATTTATTTGGTTTAATTAATAAAATAAATCTAGCGCGATTTGTTTTATAAATTATGGATAAATAAATTTGTATAAAGAAATTTATATAAAGAAATTTATAAAAATTTATTCTTTTTTATGGAAATTAAAATGATCCATGGAATGGTTTATTTTAATTCTATAAAATCAATTATGAATTGATTTTACCATAATAAAGAAAATTTATAAATTTCTTGTAAAATTTATTCCATAATAAAAGGAGAGATGTATTTGTTTTATTATAAAGTTAGTTATAATAAAACTTGGCTTAAACGGAATAATTCATAAGAAAATTTATAGGATAAATTTCTTATTAAAATTCCGTTAAGAGGGAGACTTGGCAAGGGAGAGGATACTATATAAAGGAACCAAAGGCAAGCCTTGAATTCCTAATTAATTAATCAAGAGATTAATTCTCTCCCTCTCTCTCTCCTATTCTCTTCCTCTCCCTATCCTTCCCTCCTAGGGCCGGCGACCCCCATCCTCACCCTAGGGCCATCGCACTCCATCCTAGGGCCGGTGCACCCTCACTCTTCCAAGGGTTGCCGTGGGTTGTCACCATCAAGAAGGAGCCAAACAAGAAGGAGAAGAAGCGAGCCACAACTCCTACCTTCCCGGAATTTAGATTCCGTTTCTTGGTGGTTAGTTTCCTTTCTTCTCTCTTGATCTTCTAGTTATGCCTTTAGAGAATCTAGTAGTTCTCATCGGCACAAAACTCGTGACTTTGCGAAGTCATCCCGAAGAGAACTCGGCGTGGACGCGAATAGAGGCGGAGCTTCCAAGGGACGCTACGGTTGGATCTCGTCCCTTACTTCGAGTTACGCGAGGTATTGAAGTAAATTAGTTTACTTTTTGCAAAATTTTAATTTATGATCATGTCCACACATCATAAGGTCGCATGCTAGATACGTGGTTGAAAATAATTTAAGAAATTATTTATGCTAACTCTTCTGCTGCACGTAAATATTTTAAAATTTACGAACCCGTATCCTTGTCAACATGCACCCGGTCCCAACAGTGGTATCAGAGCCGGTTAGTGTTCGACATAATCATATAATTATTTTGCGGAAAACTTTGTCATAATCTCAATTTTGGAAAAATTTTCAATTATGGAAACTTTCCAATTATTATAAATTTTAGATTTAGGAATTTCAAAGTTTGGAAATCCTCATGAAATTTTGCAAACGTTTGAAATATCCTAGTTTCTGAAATTTTATGATAATTGTGAAAACTTCCCATCTTTGGAAACTTTCCAATTTTGGAAATTTTCTAATTTTAGAAATTTTCCAATTTTGGAAATATGTAAGTTTTCTTTGTACCAGAAACTTACAATTATTCTAAAAACCTATTATGAAATCTCGCAATTTTGGGCACTTTCTTTCAAGAAAGTCTAGACAAATTTATGGACAATTAATTGACAATTAAATTTAAATTGGGTTTTAAATTGTCAACAAAATTCTTTATTTTGGATTGAGCCTCGGGGAGCCGTCCAATTTAAAGTTAGTTGTTGTAATTTAATTTCCCAATTTTAAATGAAATTGTCATGTTTAATTTAGTTACGCTTCCGAAGCGGACCAAATTGAATTTACGACAAATTTCTTTTCTTTGGGTATCTGAGCCTCGGGGAGCCACCCTTAGAAAACAATTTGTTGTAATTAATTAAATCCATGAATAAAATATGATTTAAGAGGTGATGCTCTTGTATATTGTTGTCTCCAAAATTAATTAGGAAAATGATTTCCTATAGAACTTTCTTAAATGAGATTTTCATGAAAATAATATGTCGTTGAATTAAGGGAATCTATCTCTTAATTTAATAAGATTTGATTTAGAGAAATCAAAGTCTTAAACATATTATTTCCGAAATTAATTATGACAATTTAGGAAATTGTTTCCCAAAACAATTCCTTCAATAAAGTATGAAATTAGAATTAGGAAATCCGGTTCCTAATTCAATTAATGAGACTTGATAAATTAAGTCACATACATACTTTATTAAGGAAATCGTTAGTCATGACATAATTATATATCATGAATGTGCTTAGAAAAGAAAGGATGAGACCCAAAACCCCTTACAAAATATTAAGGCCAACACCTTCCATTAATATGGTTAGAATCGGAGTTTTGTTTCTCGTTTGGGTTGATGGACACATCCATGCCCGGCTTGAACCTCAACATGTTCAAACCATGGAATTAGTTTATGAATAATATAGTTGGAGTCAGAGGTCAATCCTTAGTTTTGGTTGTTGGACACATCCAAGCCTGACTAAACGGTTGAATGAGCTCCAACCCTATTAAAACTATTTCTTGATTAATGGGTCAGCCTTAAGCTTGGAGCATCGATTTGTTGTGCCACAGCCAAGGTCGATGTAAAGAGAGGTGCAGTTGGGTGCTATGTATAATGTTGCATACTTGTTAATGAGTTAACAACCCAATGATTTATGCAAACATTCAATTAGTTGATAGCATAAAGTGATAGTTACATATATGTGATATGTAATCGGTATAATTACCTACCTTCATAGCTAAGAATAACTTGATGGCCACAGCCATGGTGGTTCTTATCTATGGTTGGATATCAACCTATTTGGAGATGTTCCTACGATCTCCCGAATTGATAAAAAGGGTTATTCAATTCGAATAATAAATAGGATTTTATTTATGTATGTTGATACATTCTTTA
Source organism: Boesenbergia rotunda (assembly GCA_024364735.1). NCBI lineage: Eukaryota > Viridiplantae > Streptophyta > Magnoliopsida > Zingiberales > Zingiberaceae > Boesenbergia > Boesenbergia rotunda. The sequence continues at coordinate 124,472 of JAGFNQ010006146.1, read as the reverse complement.
ATCATTCTTCTCACATAAGCTCAATTTGTATTTCTAGGATAATCACTCGATCATGTCTTCTCTAAACTTGCGTTCCATTTTGGACACCAATAAACTAACTGGGCCGAACTTCATGGACTGGCTTCGAAACCTAATGATAGTCCTCAAGGCAGAAAAGCTTGCTTATGTCCTTGAAGATCAACTTCCCAACCATCCTCCAGAGAATGCAACTCCAGACTAATTGTTGGTCTATTAGAAACATGTGACCGATTCTGAACTTGCGAGTTGCATTATGCTAGCCTCTATGGTACCTGAGCTGCAAAAGCAGCATGAGCATATGGATGCTTATACCATCATCTTCCATCTTCATGAGTTGTTTGAAGAGCAGGCGAGATCCGAAAGGTTCGAAGTCTCCAGACTCCTCTTCACCACTAAGATGCAGGAAGGTACTTCTGCCTCGCAGTTTGTGTTAAAGATGTTGGGGTACATTGAGCGACTGAGCACACTCGGTTTTGCAATGGATCATGAACTAAGTATTGACTTAATTCTGAGTTGTTTGCCCAAGAGTTATTCACAATTTGTGATGAACTATCGGAGAACAAACTAGAGACCACCATTCCTGAGTTGCTCAACCTGCTGAAGACTGTGGAGCCTTCTGTAAAGCCGGATCAAAAGGCGGTACTGTTAGTTGGTTCCTCGAAGAAAGGTTCTAAGAGGAAGGCCAAAGAACAGAACAAAGGGAAGAAGAAAAAGGCGAAGAAGACTGAAAAGAAACCAAAAGGAACTTGCCATCATTGTGGCAAGGAGGGTCACTGGCGAAGAAACTGCAAGGTTAATCTTGAGTCCTTGAAGAAGAAGGCATTCGATGCCCCATCCTCTTCAAGTATCTTTGTTATTGAATGTCACTCTATTTCCTCAGATACCTGGGTACTTGATACTGGGTGTAGCTTACATATATGTAATGACATACAGGGGCTAAGGAATAGAAGAAGACTCGTCAAGGGAGAAGCAAATTTGCGAGTTGGAAACGGAGCAAAGATTGCTGCTGTTGCCATCGGAACATATTTGCTAAAGCTCCCTACAGGACGTGTCTTAAAATTGGATAATTGTTATTTTGTTCCTTCGTTAATAAAGAACATTGTATATATTTCATGTTTGTATGAAAAGGATTATTATTTAACTTTTAGTAACAATTGTTGTTACATAACTTTAAATGGAGTTCTTTATGGGAATGGAACTTTGTGCAATGGTATCTACACGTTAGATTTATCTGGTGACATTTTTAATATCGAAGTTAGCAACAAACGTGCTCGAATAGATAATCGAATAGACTCCTACACGTGGCATTGTCATCTTGGCCATGTAAGTAAGAAACACATGACCAAATTACACCGATGTGGAATTTTGGAATCATTTGAACTCGGTTCATTTGATACATGCGAATCATGCTTAAAAGGCAAGATGACCAAATTACCCTTTTCCGGAAAGGGTAATCCAGTGGGAGAATTGCTTGGTCTAATACATACTGATGTATGTGATCCAATGTCAACTCTTGCACAAGGAGGCTATAGCTACTTCATCACCTTTATCGATGATCACTCACGATTCGGGTATGTGTTCTTGATGAAACACAAATCTGAAGTTTTTGAGAAATTCAAAGAGTTCAGAAATGAAGTAGAGAAACAGCTTGGCAAAAGTATTAAGATACTTCGATCCGATCGGGGTGGTGAATACTTAAGTCAAGAGTTTCAAGATTATCTTAGGGACAATGGGATATTGTCCCAATGGACTCCGCCGTATACATCACCACATAATGGTGTATCTGAAAGGCGCAACCGAACCTTGATGGACATGGTTAGGTCGATGATGAATCATGCAACTCTTCTAAAATCCTTTTGGGGCTATGCACTTAAGACAGTTGTTTACTTGCTAAACAGAGTCCCGACCAAGGTAGTCTCTACTACTCCGTATGAGACATGGAATAGTAAGAAACCTCACTTAACTCACCTTAAGATATGGGGTTGTCCTGCTTATGTGAAGAAGACTATATCAGACAAATTGGATGCTAAGTCTGATAAATGTCTATTTATTGGATACCCTAAGGAAACGAAGGGTTACCAATTCTATCATCCCTTGGAATAAAAGGTGTTTGTTTCAAGGCATGCTGTATTTCTAGAAAAAGAATTTCTTTTACAAGAAAACAGTGGGAGTGACATTGAACTTGATGAAGTTCAAGAAACTCCAATAGACATTACAGAGACACCTAGTCTAGACCCACAACCAATAACTCATAATGATGAGCTATCAGTTGAACCTAAAACAACACCACCTCTTCGTAGATCTGATAGGACACGCAATATTCCAGAGAGATACGGATTCCTCATAAGCGAATCGAATGACGTGTTACTCATAAGCGATGACGAACCTATCAGTTATGAAGATGTTCTGAAAAGTTCAGAAAGGGACAAATGGCTTGAAGCCATGAAGTCGGAAATGGATTCCATGTACGAAAATCAAGTATGGGGCTTGGTTAACCCACCTGAAGGGATTAAGCCCATAGGGTGCAAGTGGGTTTTCAAGAAGAAAACCGACATGGAAGGTAATGTTGTTACCTTTAAGGCTAGATTAGTGGCAAAAGGATATCGTCAGAAACAAGGAATTGATTATGACGAAACTCATTCGCCAGTAGCTATTCTTAAATCCATTCGAATGCTCCTGGCCATAGCAACTCATTATGATTATGAGATATGGCAAATGGATGTGAAAACAACTTTCCTTAATGGAAACCTGCTTGAGGATGTATACATGATACAACCTGAAGGTTTCACATCGGTTGATAAAACCAAAATATGCAAGCTTCGACGATCCATATATGGACTGAAGCAAGCATCCAGGAGCTGGAACATCCGTTTTGATGAGACAATCAAAGAGTTTGATTTCTCACAAAATCCTGACGAACCTTGTGTGTACAAGAAGGTTAGTGGGAGTGCAGTCGTATTCCTAGTATTATATGTCGATGACATATTACTTATAGGAAATGATATATCAGTCTTACAGTCGGTTAAAATTTGGTTGTCCAAAACTTTCTCCATGAAAGACCTGGGAGAAGCAACCTATATCCTTGGGATTAGAATCTATAGAGATAGATCAAAACGGTTGCTTGGTCTTTCGCAGTCTACATATATAGACCGAGTGCTAAAAAGGTTTAGCATGTCGGAATCCAAGAAAGGTTACCTTCCCATCAGGCAAGGGATCAACCTTTCAAAGTCTATGTGTCCACGCACAGAAGACGAGAGGATTTGCATGAATAAGATTCCTTATGCATCCGCGATAGGATCTATCATGTATGCTATGTTATGTACTAGGCCCGATGTATCGTATGCTCTGAGCGTCACGAGCAGATACCAGTCTGATCCAGGAATGGATCATTGGGCGGCTGTCAAAACAATCCTTAAGTACTTAAGAAGAACTAAGGATGTGTTCCTAACATATGGAGAAGGAGATATGGTAATACGTGGGTATACAGATGCCAGTTTCCAGACAGATAAGGATGACTCCAAATCTCAGTCTGGATACATATCTATCTTGAATGGAGGCACAATAAGTTGGAAGAGTTCCAAACAAGACACCGTAGCGGATTCTACCACGGAAGCAGTCTGGATCAAGAAGTTTGTCTCAAAACTTGGTGAGGTTCCAACCATTGATGAAGCAATACCGGTTTATTACGACAACAATGGAGCTATTGCACAAGCAAAGGAACCAAGGTCTCATCAGCGATCCAAACACGTGCTTCGCCGCTATCATCTGATCAGAGAGATTATAAGTAGGAATGACATACAAATTGAGAAAATTCCCACTGAAAGGAATTTAGCGGATCCTTTAACTAAGGCCTTGCCTCAAAGTAAGTTTGAGGGTCATGTTAGAGCATGTGGTATTGGATACCGTAGCGATTGGCATTAGGCCAAGTGGGAGTTTGTTAGTAATATGAGAGAAGTGTCCTAAGGCAATCGCCTTATGATTGTAAACATTCATTTTAATAAATGATAATTCACTATTTGAGTATACATGTTTGTGTATTTGATTGGGATCTTAAACTCATCTACTGAATGTCCGCAATACAACTCACAGCATAAGAGAATTTGTGATGGGATCACAACTAGTGATTATCTCTAAATGTGCAATTGTGAAGTATTGAAAATATCCCTAGTCGATAAATTGATAAAAACAGACACTATCAATTCTGTTGAGACTAGCATGGGTTATTCTCTAATCAGCTGATTCTCACTGGCTGGTGACATTGGGATGTCCAGAGATAAACATGGATGCTAGTTAAGGGAACTAGTTCATTGGAGTGACTTGCTGTAAAACTTCATATGGTAATCTATATAGATATGTCAATGAAGTTCTTACTGCAGCTTAAGTGCGATGTTCCTTTGACTTGCGGTGTTCAAGTCATCTTGGTCATGGAGACTTATACTTTAACATCTTAAGCAAGCATCTCCAAGGAGGTGTGGACCCAGGATGATTGGGTATAAGCCGAAGTGCCCGAAGATGTTTGAATAGCCTACAAAGGATTCACCACTCCTTGCGAGGAGATGTATACCCAGGCCTATCGTCGGATTGTTACTCAAAGCCTCTGGCCAGAGCATGTCATGTTTAGAGTTTGAGTCTCTTAAATACATGAGAGTAATTAGAAATCCAAAGGACGAGAAAGACACTACTTGGGCTAGGTGTGACGTAGTCAGTCTAGTGGCGACTGACACAAACAGACCATGTCCTGAACCAAGTGGGTATAAGATAGTGAAGGGAATGGGGCACGATTCATTAGAGCTGCTGAAGGGTTTCAGAATTACTTCTGAGGTCAACCGTTGATCTTTCGATTAATTGGGGGTCATGATGTACTACTAGGTGTCACTCATGATCGTTCTATAATTAGTTGATTATAGACGGCCAACATAAATCGAAAGCCTATTTAGTCACACGCACTACGAGTAATCCGAGGGATTTAAAATGAATTGAAAATTAGATTTTTCGATCAAGAGAAATAAGTCGAATCTGAGTTAATCAGAGGCGCAACGGAAGCTAAAAATGGCTAAGTCTTTTGAAGGCTTATTGGGCGAATTAAATGAGTTTAATTCGCGATGGGTTCGGCTCGGTTTGGCCGGCCAAAGAGGGTGGCCGGCCACCACTTGGGGAGAAAACCAATTTATTTGGTTTAATTAATAAAATAAATCTAGCGCGATTTGTTTTATAAATTATGGATAAATAAATTTGTATAAAGAAATTTATATAAAGAAATTTATAAAAATTTATTCTTTTTTATGGAAATTAAAATGATCCATGGAATGGTTTATTTTAATTCTATAAAATCAATTATGAATTGATTTTACCATAATAAAGAAAATTTATAAATTTCTTGTAAAATTTATTCCATAATAAAAGGAGAGATGTATTTGTTTTATTATAAAGTTAGTTATAATAAAACTTGGCTTAAACGGAATAATTCATAAGAAAATTTATAGGATAAATTTCTTATTAAAATTCCGTTAAGAGGGAGACTTGGCAAGGGAGAGGATACTATATAAAGGAACCAAAGGCAAGCCTTGAATTCCTAATTAATTAATCAAGAGATTAATTCTCTCCCTCTCTCTCTCCTATTCTCTTCCTCTCCCTATCCTTCCCTCCTAGGGCCGGCGACCCCCATCCTCACCCTAGGGCCGGCGCACTCCATCCTAGGGCCGGCGCACCCTCACTCTTCCAAGGGTTGCCGTGGGTTGTCACCATCAAGAAGGAGCCAAACAAGAAGGAGAAGAAGCGAGCCACAACTCCTACCTTCCCGGAATTTAGATTCCGTTTCTTGGTGGTTAGTTTCCTTTCTTCTCTCTTGATCTTCTAGTTGTGCCTTTAGAGAATCTAGTAGTTCTCGTTGGCACAAAACTCGTGACTTTGCGAAGTCATCCTGAAGAGAACTCGGCGTGGACGCGAATAGAGGCGGAGCTTCTAAGGGACGCTACGGTTGGATCTCGTCCCTTACTTCGAGTTACGCGAGGTATTGAAGTAAATTAGTTTAATTTTCGCAAAATTTTAATTTATGATCATGTCCACACATCATAAGGTCGCATGCTAGATACGTGGTTGAAAATAATTTAAGAAATTATTTATGCTAATTCTTCCGCTGCACGTAAATATTTTAAAATTTACGAACCCGTATCCTTGTCAACATGCACCCGGTCCCAACAGCTCAGTCCCTCGGACCAAGACTTCGTGCCCAACATCACTCACCGGGACTTTGTTCAACCTAGCTTCCCTCGCTAGGACCTGACTTCACTCACCAGGGTTTCCTTCACCTAGCTTCACTTGCTAGGACCCGACTTCACTCACCAAGACCCGGCTTCACTCACCGGGGTTTTCGTCACTCGGCTTCGCTCACCGAGACCCGACTTCACTCACCAGAGTTTTCGTCACCCGGCTTCACTCACCGGGACCCGACTTCACTCACCGGTATTCGTGCACAGTCCCCGACCAGGACTGAAGCCGAAATTATCTTATTAACCTAAACTTAAATCGGTGTCAACACCAAAATAACAATCAGGTCAGACTGCATCAACACTATCATGGCCCTTAAATGTCGCAATGGGTCGAACTTAATGACGGCGTGGACCGTTTCAAAGACTGTCTAGTAACCGACGAAGGTGGGGGGGACGTGACATAGATCATGGGGGCGGACCAAGGCAGCCACAGCAGGTATAAAAGGTACTTCAACACCTCTGGTAAGGGGGTTACATATTCTTTACTACACACATGTTGTCTTGCCTTCTTTTCATCTTCTCCATCGAGGCACTGACTTAAGCGTCGGAGTGGGCTCTGCCGGACAACCTCCGGTGTGTTCCCCTAATGCTCGTGTTAATCTCGCAGGGTGGGACTTCCTCTTCAATTGTCACGCGTAGGCAGGACCCTGGTGACTAGCCATAGACGTTGATTCCTTCCGGAACAAGTTTGGCGTCGTCTGTGGGAAACCAGTAAAGCACCCGAAGGAGAACCGATGGCAGTGCCAGTGGGACAACCCATTGTCTTGACGAAAGAGGAACTAGACCGGTTGGTGGCCAACGCCATCAAGGGAGCGCTCGAACAACACCAAATCGAGCAAGTCGCCTCACAGCGAGGTGTTTCTGGACGAGAGGAGATCCCCAGGGTCTCCCTCTCACACCCTCAACCGCGAAGATCCATCACACCTCTGGGGAGACGCACCGAAGCAGCCTCGGACCATCGACGAGACTCTCTTGGAGACATTGAGAAGGCCAACTCGGTAGCCTCCAACGCGCAGAGTCACGAAGAGGGACAAGGGAAAAGGGAGGAACCTAAGGCCTCCCATAAGGTTCTCTCTACTCCCTTCTCGTCTAAGATTGTGGAAGACCCCATGCCGAAGCAAGAATAAAAACCCTAATACCTCGCGGTGCTATGGATGCCCGAGGTACTTAGGCTTGGTCTGGGTGCTACGGACGCCCAACCATGAATAAAAATCCTAATACCTCACGGTGCTACAGATGCCCCAGGTACTTACACTTGGTCTGGGTTCTACGGATGCCCAACCAAGAATAAAAACTCTAATACCTCGTGGTGCTGCGGATGCCCGAGGTACTTAGGCTTGGTCTAGGTGCGACGGACTCCCAACCAAGAATCAAAAACCCTAATACCTTGCGGTGCTGTGGATGCCCAGGATACTTAGGCTTGGTCTGGGTGCTATGGACGCCTGACCAAGTAGCCAAGTCCCTGATACCTCGCGGTGCTGCGGGTGCTCGGGGTACTTAGGCGCTGAGGAAGTAAGGTTAACACAATCGACTAGACAAGAAGAACAAGTGAGACATCCAAATATTAATACAAGCATTTGCACATCAAAGGTAACGAATATTTTCCTTCATTCATATGGGAAATACATTGATGCCAACATCTCAGAGGAATACCAAGATACAACCAGGAGATCCGGTAAAGGAGATCACCTCTCTACTTGGGCTTTTCTCTATCTCTTCATCATTTTCGCAGAGTCGCTTGGCTCAAAATCGTCTTCCAGTAGCGGGTGCGCGGAGATCCATGTTCGTTATGGTTGAAATCCTTGAATCTTTGGTCGCAGTGGAAACCTCTCGGTCCTTCATCCTCGTAGTCATTAACATATGAGAACAACTGGGGGAACACATGGACGTAACAATTCCGTTCGAAGACCCCGACTACCTCTTACCGAAAAGATGCATCTAACAACAAGGATGACTACAAAATTCAAAAGGAAGAGGAGGGGGAACAACAGCTACAACTCCTCTCCGGGTGATAGCTCTGCGCCATACCCGGCAAACACCATCCGATGCCCAAAACTCGGGGAAACAAGCAGTTCGGAAAGGGATGACATTTGAGGTGGACAAGGGGCGAACCGCCAAGAGACATTGGCCGCCCAGGGAGGGCAGAAGATGAACCATCAGGAGATGTCATCTCCGCTATGCTCCCCGGCGGAATACATGATATCCCTTCTGGAGTCCTCGACCAAACCCGGGGTCCCATCTCCGCCAGGATCTCCAGCGAGACCCTAGACATCATCTCCGCTATGCACCTTGGCAAACAATGTGAAACCTGTGGTTTCACCTCCGCGAGGTCCTTCGGCGAGAAACACTACTACGTCTCTGCTATCCTCCCCGACAGTGTCGACCACCCCTGCCATAAAAAGGGGTGGGGGAGAGTGCACTGACATATCACCAATTTCACAAGGAGTCTATAAAGAGAAAGAAGGCGAAATAAATGGGGAAGAAAGGTTTACCCTTCTCCCCCTTTTTATAGTGACCACCGCCTCTCTTAGCATTTAATGCAGGCATGGCGTAGGAGCAGTAATGGACGCCAACCCTAAAGCATCGCGTCGATTGGTATGCCTTCGCCGTGCTTGGGAACTCGCAACCCTTTATGGGTCAATTCAATGGATTGTTTGGGATTCAGAGACAACATTTTGCGGGGCCGCCAACACTCTCTAGAGAGAAGGGTCGACAGGGGCCCCACAGGGAAATAACTGCGGGCCTAGTACTTAGGCTTGCGGGGGTAGCTTTGGGAAAATCTATACCCAGGATCAAACCTTAAAAATCTCGATCTTTTTACTATCTGAAGCCCTCGATGCAAAGACAAATGACACGGGGAGCCAAACGCAAAAGCATGCGCGAGACCGTAAAGTAAAGAAATGTTATCATTATAATCAAAATGGGTACAATGGGCCAAGCTCCCTGGTAAACACATAATCCTACAACTCTTGGTCCTCGAGAGAGAGCTCCTCCCAAACTCGGCCGACACTCATAAAACTCAGATCAGCATCTGGAGGCAGAAGTTGAGCCTTCTTCAACTGGCCAATGGCCCCGTGAAAGCCTTGCTTCAAGCGCTTCATTACCTTGCCAGCATGGATATCTCTGAATTCATCCGATTCCAGGAACATGACCTTGAAGTCTACCTCAGCCTCTCTAGTGCTAGAAGTCTTAGCAACCCGAAAGTCGCACAGCTCGGCCTCAACAACCTCCTTGGCACGCTTCAACTGTTCCATCTTGGCAGACATTCTATCTTGCTCTGCCAGGGCCTCCCTAAGCCTATTTGAAGCCGCCCATACCTCCTATCGAGCCTGGGCCAGGTCATCCTCGAAGACAGATAAGTGATCAGTTGCCATCATGAGGTCGGACTCCTTCTGGCTGAGCTGCTACGCTTGATTCTGAACGCGTGCATTCAACCTCTCGGTCGAGGCCTCCATAAGTCGAATATATCGCCTGACAACTTTCTCTCTTTCATTTGAAGCTGATCTCGCTCTTGCGTCACCCGGAGCTGGTCGTTAGTAACGGCCATCGCCTTATCAGACGCCAAACGTTCCCGGTGCCTGGAACTTTGTAGGGCGGACTCGTTGGCTAGCAGGCTATCCAGCTGATGATGCTCCACCTTCGCCCGTGGAGCCCTGCTGACCCCGCTTGCATAAGGCTCGCCCGGTGTTCATGGTCAGCTGCGGCCTTTGCTCTCAGGGCCTGGCGGGTTAAGGCTTCAATTTGGGGCCAAGCGTACAAGCCACGGCCGGCGGTCAGGCAGTCTTCAGCCGCTTATCATTGCACCAAGGAATTATAGAATATATAAGAAAACATCCTATGTACCGAGAACACACACCTTCAGAAGGGACTCGCGGAGAGTGTTGAGAGGCCCCACAGAGACTCGTACGACTGCCCCCCCCCCTTGAGACCTCGAGGGGTCAGCTCGGCTCTCAGAAGGCAACGAGCCTCTACGCGGAGGAAGTAGCTGGATAGCAGGAGCTCCAGGGGGTAGGGTAAGGGGCCAGAATCACCCTCCTCAGAGCTGGAAGGCCCCTCGAACAAGGGTCCCTCGGCAGGAACCTCCTTCAACTCCACCAGGGGGAAAGATTGCATGGAAGCCTCCAATGCTGCATCTAGCCTCTTTTGAAGGCGGTCGAGTTGCATCCGGTATTGGGTGGGCAATACTTTCTTACCCTTAGGAGCCTCGGCAGGGTCAATTGAAGGAGAGCCGGAGACCTGGATACCTGCCTCCAGAACAGTGGCCGGCGGAGTGGGGAAAGATAGAGAAATGGATTCCCCACCATCGGAAGGAGAAACAACCTCCTCAGGGACAGAGGTAAGGGGGTTGGGGCCACCGGAGCACAACCTTTTCCATCTGAGACTCGAGCCTTCCGGAATCCGCCTCTTCTGTTGGTCGACAAATTGGACTGTTGAGGGGGCAGTAGGAGGCGAGGACCCCTCGCCGACCTCCTCCGAATGGACATCAGCCGGGGGCGAGTCACCCTCTGAAGGGATGCCCGCCCGAGGGTCAACTGACTGACCAGAAGTCCCTTGGTTTGCGAATGGCAGGGGCGCGGTAGTAGCCTCTGCCCTTCCTGGCGAAGCAGGCCCATGGGACAATTCGACGGTCCCCTCCGAGGACTCGGCGGGCATAGAGGGTGCATCGGGAGCGGCAGGGGGAGGAGCCAGCGCCTCCGTGATGGCCTCTTCCCACTTGATAAGTTGGGGCATCGCCCTGGGGAACATGACTTCCTCTACAATAGCCAGACAAGGAAACATCAGTTAGAACTAATGGGCATTAATGGAAAAGACGAACATACCGAGGCTGGGGCTGATCCGGGTCACTTTGGGGCTAAGGCCCGCCCGGTACATAAGCTCCTCACTCTGCATTAGACCAGGGCCACTGAACTCCATGTCGGAGAGTACGTTTCTAGCACATTGGTAGGCGGGACTCTGGAGAAACTCCCCTAGAGAGGGAGGAGTCGATAGAGCCTCTGTCCAGCGAAGAGGACTGAAGGGCCACACAGGCAGTTGGATGAAAAAGAACCTCTCCCTCCACCCTTTGTGCGAAGAAGGGAACCCTCCTAAGAACCTATGGTTTAGATGTGCTGAAAAGCTAAAGACGCCTCGTGAACCGATCGGAACGAAGAAGGAATGAAGGAGACGAGGAGTTAGGGGGAGGTTGAAGAGCTTGAAGATAATATACGCCCCCCCCCCCAATCTGGGCAAAGGCATTGGGAGCCATCTGATGGAGAGGGATATCGAAATAGGAGGTCACATTCATGAAGAAAGGGAGAATAGGGAAGCAGAGCCCTGACTCTACTTGACCCAAGCAGAAGGTAAAAAAGACTACGGGAGACTCCACTGGTGTCTAGTCTACCTTAGGGATCACCATCGCCATCTCGATCGGGATGTCGTAGGCCTCAATGGCCGCCTGTAGAGCCTCCGGCCTCACTCTTGAAGAGGCAGACTCGTATCACTCCGCCCGATAACCTTCTATAGTTCCTAAGGGAAAAGACGAGAATGAGGCAAATGACTTACGTTAAAAGGAGTCCTTAGAGAAGAAGATGAAGACGAGGTGCACCCATCCACGAAGCCAGAAGTTGGCTGAACGTCTTCGCCTTCCCTTCTTATACAGAGGAAGCCGCCTGCATGAGTGCAATGGGGGCAAGGCACGTGGAAAGCAAGAAACTGCCACATCGGGGTAGCGTCAGGGAACAGTCGTTTGACGTGAGTCGGCTACAGCTGTGCACGTCAGTAAGAGGTCATGAAGAGAGCCGTTGAGGCACGTGGTGACGGAACATTCGCGAAAGGACCTTGTCGCCATCAAAGAGCGCCATGCGCCTTTATAAAGGATAGACGGGTATCATTGCGGTACCTCGAAAGGCATAGAAGCCTTTGGGAAGGACAAAATCAAAAAGGGATTTCCTCGGGACCCAGTGTCACGCCCCCAAAGGCACATGCTTACTCGAAAATCGGGCAGCATCTCCCCTGTACGGCGAACAAGTTGGGACATATATACATATCATCTCACCAAATAAAAGATAACCCAACCATCATAACTGTAAAATAAAAGCACAACCACGTAGTTAATATCAACATAAGAGATAACGGATGGCTCAGCCACTTTAAACATAAAAGAAACACACAACTAAAGAGAACTCCACAACGAACAAACCCGACCAATAAGACAAGACTACAAATTAGCCAAGAGTATACCAGATAATAAAATAAATACAGAAACGAAGAAACTACGGAGAATCTGGAACAACTCCAAATAAAACAACTCGGTGGGACTGAGGGACTGAGGGGCTGGCAACTGGATCCTCTCCTGGCTCCAAGTAAAACATCTACTTGCTACCTGAAATAAAAATGGGTGATAGCGGTAGTGAGTCCGAGCGGACTCAGCGAGTATATGAGTCGACAATTGCATGACATAAAAAAAGATAAACTAAGTAGAGAAACAATACGTACAGTCTCTATGGGATATAAGAATACCTAAACATTTATAACAACTGTAAAACAACATGGTATAATACTGAATAACAACTAAGCATGTACGAAAAATCTCATGATATCACAATATCAAAACATACATGCATGTCAACCAAATGCAGCAAACATAGCTCATATAAATGCAACAACCACAAGAAAATGCATAAATGCAATATATGCATATGATGCAATGACATGTGTCACCCCTGATGTCAGTCAAGCCGCCAACACATCACATCTGTGTGACCGAGTGGGTAGGGCTGTGACAATTGTGCGCACTCCAATGAATACCACAGATATATGTGGTTAAGTGGACAGGATGCTGGGGAGCCAACTGTTGGTGCAATCTTGGTTAGGTTAGGGTTGACCTAGGTTGACTAGGCTCGGGTGAGCCGATGTCTGATAAGCTTGGTGAGCTTATGTTTGGATGTTTCGATGTTTGATAATTATGTTTGAATGTCGTATGATGTCAAGTGGGTCAAGGTTGACTGGAGACTTGACTAGGTGAAGTCCAGGTGGATCGGGGAGATCTCACGCTGGTATGGGAAAAGACCTAGTGGGACTAGGCACACCTAGTGGGACTAGGTGAAGTCCAGGTGGATCAGGGAGATCGCACGCTGGCATGGGAAAATACCTAGTGAGACTAGGCACACCTAGTGGGACTAGGTGAAGTCCAGGTGGATCAGGGAGATCGCACGCTGGCAATGGAAAAAGACCTAGTGGGACTAGGTGAAGTCCAAGTGGATCGAGTAGATCGCACGCTGGCAAGGTGGACGTCTACCGAGAGACTAGACCTAACTCGAGGGTTAGGCAAACCTGGTTGGGAATCAGGTTAAGTCCTAGTTGAGAGCTAGGATGGAGAAATCCAGGTTAGTCGAAGGGGTTGACCGAGAAATCCAGGTTGGTCAAAGGGGTTGACCGTGAACACAAGTTAGGTTGGACTCAATCGATTGGGAGATCGATTGGGTTGTTGTCTCGCGAGAATAGAAAGGGTCTTAATCAATTGGGTAATTGATTAAGAAGGATATTAATCAATTGGGTAATTGATTAAGAAGGACCGTAATCGATTGAGTAATCGATTAAGAGAGTTTTGTTGCGAGAACAGAAGGTGGCTGAATCGATTGGGTAATCGATTCAACCTTCCCTTATTCGATTGGTCAATCGATTAAGGGCAGTCTTAATCGATTGACTAATCGATTAAGGTTCAAAAACTAGCCGTTGAACGGCTAAGTCTACGTGGTAATTGATTGGGTAATCGATTAGGAAACCCTAGGCGTCGGTATAAGGGTTTTCACGCAGGTTTTGAGCCACAACTCTTCTCCCCTTCTTCTCCTTCATCAGGGTCATTTCAAGGGAAGCCTTGGAGGATATTGCTGCTGCATTTCCAAGGTTCTAGAGGCAATCACAAGCTTGAAGATAGCAAGGAAAGCAAAGCTTGAGCTTATCATTGTAAATCTTGTAAGATTTCATTTTGTATTTGCTTAGATTCTTGTTGTATCTTATTGGAAGCTTGTAAGAGGTTTCTCCACCTCAAGAAGGAGATCTTTCATAGTGTATGAGAGAGTGAGGAGAGTGGATCCTTGGATTAGTCACCCGTCCGGGATGGATACCAAGTAAATCCTTAGTGTTAGCGTTTGCTCGAGTCTTCTGCCGCGACAAATCATCACGGAGCAAATCAGAGATAATCACCCCCCTCTAGCTCTCCTATCGGTCCCAACACCAACTGCTCTAAAGCCCGATATATAGGGGGAGCTATCAACAACTCTAATATCCCTCTAAAACAACGGTGAGGGTGTCACTGTTTGCCAATAGCTGCAACATGTGTGGCATAACAGGACAGTTACTCGCACTCTAACAACTACCACAACAACAAGTGGTTGAGTGAACTGAGCAACTAAATGACTAACGACGACTTAACCATATGGAAGCCCAACAGTCGTTAGTATGCAACGTGCAGGTATGGTGCATGCTACAAGATGCCCGAACAACTAGAAAACAATGATGCAACAAAATCCAACAAGTATCAACTATGCAACAAATCCAACAAGTATCAACTATGCAGCGATATAACCAACCAAGTATCGAAAACCAACGATTATGCATCTACATTACTAGGTAGGATATTTCTAATGTCAAATAAACCTAATTGTGTTTAATAAACATCTAAGTACTCGCGTACAAGCGGTACTTTACAGAACAGAAATTCAACAAAAGACTGGACGGATACGAACTTTCGAATAGCTCAAAGATCAATGAAGAAAAGTATCAACGACGACAATGAACAATTAATGGCAAAGAACAAGGTCATGCAACCTATTTAGACATAAAACAATTATGCTTAAAGGTAAAAGAACTACACGAGTACAAAGGAGAAGTACCCGCCTTTATTTGTAGAACGTGTCCAAATAAATCTCCCACGATCAACCGTGCGAGTTCGAAGTCAAGGTCCTGTACCAAGGACATGATAGCGATCCAAATCAGATTTACTATTGCCATCAACAGAGAAGTATCCCATAACCCTGCGAAAAATGGGATCAGCCAACAAAGAAGAAGATCGAGGCCAACGCTAAAGCTACTCAAACTCTACAATGTGGCATGATCAAGGAAGAACTCAACCGCATCAGCTCCTTCATCAGCACGAAGGACTTGTAGGACAAGCTAGTCGAACTCCACGAAGGGACTTCTGACACCAAGGTAAATAAGCATGATTTAATTTTGAATAAATTGTATAACATTAAAATACAAGAAGATGAGTGGCAAGTCAGCTCTAGGCCCATATCCAGGATCTTCCCAATAGACTCCATGCGATCAGACAACCAATCAAGAATTGAGATATGATCGAGTATCATTGAAAGTATTTTCGAGAAATGCTTTGTGGGAATCGATGGTAGAAGCTTACAAGTCTTTCGAAATCTTTTAAAAGTAAAGTTAGATGAGTTATTTTCTGAATTCAAATTAAATGAACAAACTAATGCTACTTCGGTCAAGAAAGGTATTGCTTTGCTTGTAGGTAAATTTAAAATTAAGGAGGCAAAACCCAAGTTCTAAACTGAACCTAAATCTAAAGATAATTAGATTCAGAAGACGACAAGGGAATCACCTTTGGACTAGTCAACCTAGTTCAGAAAATACTTAAAAGAAGAAGATCCAATCAAAAAGCAAATAGTCGGGTCCAAATTGAACCACGAATGTCAGAAGTAACCTGCTACGGCTACAATAAGAAAGGATACTACAAGCCAGAGTGTCCAAACATAAAGGAAACCAAATTCAAAGAATTAGGAAGGCCCTGAAAGCAACGTGGTCTAAGTCTTCAGAAGAATCATACATAGAATAATAAGGTCAAGCAAGCTACCTAGCCATGATGATAAAAATTCACGTGTCCGAATCCGAAGTTTGAGTCTATGACCGAGTCCAAATCAAAATCCAAGTCCAAGCAAGCCATTAATTTGTATCTGATTCAGAAAATTCAAACCCCACTATAAGTTCTGCTTTGGTTGAAAATTATATAATATGATATCATGCTTAACTCTAAATTAGCCAAGTCCAATGTCCGGACCAAGTGACTCCAAAAGGAAGTTCAAATCCTTAAGGAGAAAACTAACCCTGTTAAATACTGAATTTTTAGGGCTTAATTTGAAAATTAGGGGCCTTGTTAGGAATACGCAAACTTAGAGGGCCTATTTGCAAAATATCCAAAACTTATTAAAACCCTAAATCTCCTCCTAAAAATGCTATTTTTTCCGCCGTTTCCTTCCAAAACATATCATGCTCTTGGTGCTTGTTTTAAACCATATAAAGCTTTCTTCAACCTGTACACCTTATTCTCTCCCCTTTCTTCACGTATCCTGCAGGTTGTTCAACATATATTTCTTCTTCTAAGAAGCCATTCAGAAAAGCAGACTTCACATCCATTTGCCATAATTTCTAATTATTTTGAGCAGTAAGTGAAATAAGCATGCGCATTGTATCAAGTTTACTTACAAGAGCAAAGACCTCAAAATAATTAATACTTGCTTTTTTCTTGTAATCTTTTGCAACCAACCTCGCTTTAAAATGATCGATTTCACCATTTACCTTATACTTTGTCTTGTACATCCACTTTACTCCAACTGGTCCTTTTCTTGGAGGTGATTCAGTCAATTTCCAAGCATCATTAGTTTCAATGGCATGAATTTTCTCGTCCATTGCCTTCAATCAATGAGTCTTTTTAGCAGCATCCTCAAAATATATAGGATCACATTCTGCAAAAAGAGTAAACTGAATAATTTTTTCATCAGACAGGTCATTATCATTACTTAAACACATAATCTTGCAAGCGAGTTGGTAATTGGCGCTCGCGTTGTAATCTCCTAGTTAGTGCTTCATATTGTACAAAAATTTGAATATTATCTTGAGTAGGCTGATCATCCAAAAAGTCATCAGAAATACCAGGAACAATAATTAACTTTTCTTTTTCTATACACCAACTCCAACTACCATGTTCATCAAAAATCACATCACGACTTATAATAACTTTCTTAGTTTCAAGATTATATAGCTTATAAGCCTTTCATGTATCATTGTAACCAATAAAAATACACTTCTCACCTTTATTATCAAGTTTCTTCCTCAACTTATCTGGTACATGTGCATATGTCAAACAACCAAAGATCTTGAGATATTTGACAGTCAATTTTCCTCCACTCCAAGCTTCCTCAGGTGTCTTATCATGAACACCTCTTGTTGGACACTTGTTTAATACATAAATAGCACAAGATACAGCTTCTGTCCAGAAATGCTTAGGCAAATTTTTTTGTTTTCAACATACATCTTACCCTGTTTATAATAGTTCTATTTTTTCTCTAAGTCACCCCATTTTGTTGTGGAGTATATCTAGCTATCATTTGATGTTGAATACCATACTTCTTTAAAAAATCATCACAAACAATATATTATGTACCTCTATCAGTTCTTAAGATTTTGATTTCAAGTCCACTTTATTTTTCAACAAATAATTTAAATTGTTTGAAAATATCACATGCTTCTGACTTTGGATGTAGAAGATAAACCTAAGTTTTTCGACTTAAATATTTAATAAAAGTAATAAAATACTTATTACCTCCAAGTGATGGAACTTCCACTGTGCACAAATTTGAATGTACAAGTTCTAACTATTTTGTAGCTCTCCATGACATTCCTACAGGAAAAGATTCTCTATGCTTCTTGCCAATTAAACAAGTCTCACAAACATAATTAGGCTTCACAATCTCAGGCAACTCAAAAACAAGCTTTTTTCTCGCTAAATAATTTAATCCAAAAAATTGAAAGTGTCCCAAGAGCATATGCGACAACCAATTATCATCCAAAATCTCATAATTAAAGTAAGAAAGAAATTTATGTTGAATTTTCAAAGGAAATAATCTATTTTGAGACATCTTTACCTTTGCTATCAACTTCCTTTTTCCATCTGTTAAGATGCAATGCCCTTGAATAATGCATATTTTATAACCCTTTTTTTGATAATTGTCCCATATTTAATAAGTTTTGGTGAAGTTCAAAAATATAAAAGACATCAGATATAAAATTTTGAGAACCATCTTTCAACAAAATATAAATTTTATCTTTTCCAATATTGGTACTTTTGTCTTATTCCCAAAAGTAACCTCTGATTGAATTGATTCATCTAACTCTGAGAATAACTCTTTTCTTCCACACATATGATTACTATATCCAGGATCCAAAAACCATACGTTCTCATCTGCAGGTAAATTGTTACTAGCCAAAAGTAAAGTTTCAGATTCATTAGAGTTCTCACCATAATTTCCAACAATGTTTGCAAGGATGGCACGAATGTTGAATTTCTTTTATCTACAATCTGTAATTTTGTGCTCATATTTTCCATAATTATAGCAGTCAGCCGAAAACTTATCTTGCTTGGCATTATCTCCACCTCTTCCTTGATTTGATTGATTACCTCTTCCTCTATATCCTTCTCTTGCTTTTCCTCAACCTCTATTGAATCCTCCTCTTCTTTGACTAAAGTCAGTCGTGTTAAGAGTAACCTAACTCTTTAAAGCTTCTTCATTTGCTGGTGTTTCCATCTTTGCTTCGATCATGTGAATATGGCCTTCTATCATACCTTTTAATTCTGTAATTGTCAGTCATTCAATATTATGTGATTCTTGAATTGAGGCCACCACATGATCATACTTCAATGTTATGGTTTGAAGAATCTTCTCAATTACGACATCATTTCTAATTTTATCACCATATAATCTCATTTTATTGGCAAGATCAATAAGAGGTGAAAAATATTGCTCAACTGTTTCTATAGAGGTTATCTCACATCGATCGTATAACCTTCGTAGCGACTGCAACTTTGATTTTTGTGCTCGATCAACTCCTTTGTATGACAATTTTATGATATTCCATGCCTCCTTTGTCATCTTGGCATTTTCTATCATGCCAACGATTAAATAATCAACTCCTTGATGAATTTGACTCAACATAAGTTGATCTTGACGTTGAGAGTTTGCATCACCTCCTTCTGAATGACCTGGATCAATAGAGTTCCAAAGATTTTGAGCTTTCAAATGTATAGACATCATTATCTATAAATAATTATAATCGAGCTTCCCATCTAATTTGGGACCAGACCAAACAACATTAAAATTATTTGTCATATTTTACTACTAAGAAAAATGAGCTAGAAGGTTAACTTGGCTCTGATACCACTTTGATGGCACTCAAATGAAGAAGAGTCAAAGAAAACACTTGATAGCACTTAGATGAAGAAGAGAAAAAAAATAGTGGAGAATTAATGTATTCTTGGTTGTTGATAAATAAAAACTTGATTACAAGCATAGGATATACATGGTTTTATATAGTGATGGGGTTGAATACCCTATGACGGACACGTGGGCTGAAGAAGTTGGGTGACAAGATATAGCGAGTCTGAGCGACTCTCTTTTTGGAGCTCCCGGGACCGTCTCGAGAAGGGGATCCCCCGGGGCCCCCCATGGTAAACACGCCCCGGGGATCAGATCAGAAAACCCCTCTTGGGATCACCTCGGGAAGCCGGACCTCGAAACCACCACGAGGAAGTAGAGTGCCTGGGACCCCCCAGGCCAGATGACCCCGAGATCACCTTGGGGGAGCGGAGCCCAAGAAGTATTCGGCCTCAAGTAACGGTCCCCCTTTTCTCGGATCTGCGGATAACCATCCCCACTATCACAGAGTCATCATAACCCCTAAATATCGTAACGGGTTGAACTTAATGACGGCGTGGACCGTTTCAAAGATTATCCGATAACCGACGAACGGGGGGACGTGACACAGATCATGGGGACGCACGAAGGCAGTCGCCGCAGGTATAAAAGGTACTCTAACCCCTTTGGTAAAGGGGTTATACATTCTTTACTACTCACATACTGTCTTGCCTTCTTTCCATCTCCTCCATCGAGGCACTGACTTGAGCGTCGGAGTGGGCTCCGCTAGACAACCTCTGGCGTGTTCCCCTAACGCTCGTGTTAATCTCGCAGGGTGCGGAGTTCCTCCTTTAGCGTCAGCATCCGCGTGGGCTGAACCCTGGTGACTGGCTGTCGACGTCGATTCCTTCCGGAACAAGTTTGGCGTCGTCTATGGGAAACCAGTAAATCACCCGAAGAAGCACCGATGGCAGAGCCGATGGGACAACCCATTGTCCTGACCAAGGAGGAATTGGATCGCTTGGTGGCCAACGTCGTCAAAGAAGCGCTCGAACAACACCAAATCGAGCACGCCACCTCACAGCGAGGTGTTTCTATCGGGAGGAGATCCCCAGAGTCTCCATCTCGCACCTTCAACCGCGAAGATCCGTCATGCCAACGGGGCGACGCACCGGCGTAGCCCCAGGACCCCGGCGAGACTCCCCGAGAGATGTTGAGAAAACCAACTCGGTAGCCTCTAGCGCACTGAGACATGAAGAGGGGTAGGGGAGGAGAGAGGAACCTATGTCCTCTCCTAAGGCTCCCTCTACAGCCTTCTCGTAGGAGATTGTGGAAGACCCCATGCCGAAGTAGTTTCCTGGATCGGAGATTGCTGAATACTGTAGGACCGGTGCCGTCGATAGAGGGGGGGTGAATATCAACTGAAAACTTCTCGTGGAAACTTCGTAGAAAAACTTGTCGGTTCATTCTTAAACAGAGCGTTAGTAGCAGCGGAAAAATAATAGAAAGAATAAAAGAAACAACAACACAGCGCACGCGGGATTTACTTGGTTCCCAACCCCCCAGGGTCAGTACATCCAAGGCCTAAGCACGGGAACGCCCGCCCACTATTGGTCTCCTTTCCGGACTTTCCGGAGGCGGAGAAGCCCATCTTACAGTGCAGAAATTACAATCACAATATATGAAAAATAAATGCGGAATTGTAAAATTCAAACCAAACAAAAGTTAAAGACTCGGCCGATCTGGACCTCCGAAGTGCCGCGCACTTCCTCCTAGAGCCTCCCGGTCGTAGAGCCTCGTCGTTAACGCTTTGTCGTCAGTCAACATGCTCAGAATGGATGTTGGAAGTTGTGTCTGAAGTTGAGGGGTCGAAGCCCCTTTTATAGGCCTCATTCGGGCGCCTGTGTTGATGGGGGCGCCCCTATGGGCTTGGTCAAACTTTATCTCCGCACCGAACTCATCGTAGCTGATAAAACCTTTGACCAGGGCACCCTGGACCACCCAAGATCCTGAATGAAAGCTTATCTCTGCTTCGAACTTGCAGCAGCAAATACAGCTTTCAACTTGGGCGCCTGTATCATCCCGGGCGCCTGAATGGAAGCATATTCTGCTTTCTTCACCGAAGCTGCTTTTTTTGTTCTTTGACCCAAGCGCCCCTATTGATGGGGGCGCCTGGATGCTTGGGGGCGCCCCCATTGATGGGGGCGCCTGGATGCTTAGCTTCCAGCCTCCTTCTTTGTTGTTTCCCTGCTTTGTCTTCCATTCTAGGTACCTGCAAGATACACAAATACAAAGCAAATATACACATATTCTTAACCTTAAGGACTTGGTTCTGACTTCGGATTTCCATGAAAACCTAGGTCGAACCGACGCAAGTTCCCACCCCCGAGAAAGCGCCTTTCACCTACTCCTTTCAGGAGACGGTTGCCACCCAGTCCTTCGGGTGGACTTTTGCTTAGCCTCCAATACTCTCGGATCTCGAGACGTCCGAACCCTGACCCGTCTCTACTTCTGTCCTTAGTCATCGCTCAGCTAAGTTGCTCAGTCTCTCGGACCAAGACTTCGTGCCCAAACCCTAGGTCCAGGACTTCGGTGCCCAACCCTCGGCCAGGTCTTCATGCCAAATTCCTCGAACCAGATCTTCAGTGCCCAACCCTTGGCCAGGTCTTCTTGCCCAGTCCTCGACCAGGACTTCGTTCCCAACTTCTGGTCAGGTCTTCGGTGCCCAGCCCTTTGCCAGGACTTAGTGCCCAATCCATGATCAGGACTTAGTGCCTAGGTTTATTAGGACTTTCTTTCACTTTGGTTACTCTTCTCTTAACTCCCCTTCCCTTGTTCAATGTATCACTGACTTATGTATATTGTCAAACATTAAAACATTTAGAGGAGGACATCAGTGATGCAAATTGCACCAACAAATACGACGGGAAGGCAGATCCGGCGGATCATGTCTACATGTTCAAAAATGCGGCGCTCCTCCACCAGTACACTGATGGGGTAAAGTGTCGAGTGTTCTTGAACACCCTATCCGGAGCAGCCCAACGATGGTTCCAGAGGTTGCCATCGGGTTCTATCAACTCCTTCATGGAGTTTAGGACTGCTTTCCTCCACCACTTTGCTAGCAGCCGTCGCTATCAGAAGACGACATTAAACTTGTTTGCTCTCAAATAAAAGCCGAAGGAACCGCTCAAGGAGTACATCTAGCGGTTCAACCGGGTGGCACAAGATGTGCCAACAGCGACGTCGGAGATCCTCATCATTGTCTGCACTCAGGGGCTCGCGGAAGGAGATTTCTTCAGATCCTATTTATTTTTCGAATGATAAATAGGAGATTTCTTCATATCCTCGTCAGTATCTGCACTCAGGGGCACAAGATGTGATGAGAATGATAAAGAATGCATCAATATACATTCATTAAATCCTATTTATTTTTCGAATTGAATAACCCTTTTTATCAATTCGGGAGATCGTAGGAACATCTCCAAATAGGTTGATATTCATCCATAGATAAGAACAACCATGGCTGGGGCCATCAAGTTATTCTTAGCTATGAAGGTAGGTAATTATACCGATTACATATTACATATATGTAACTATCACATTATACTATCAACTATTGAATGTTTGCATAAATCATTGGGTTGTTAACTCATAACAAGTATGCAACAATATACATAGCACCCAACTGCACCTCTCTTTACATCGACCTTGGCTGTGGCACAACAAATCGATGCTCCAAGCTTAAGGCTGACCCATTAATCAAGAAATAGTTTTAATATGGTTGGAGCTCATTCAACCGTTCAGTCAGGCTTGGATGTGTCCAACAACCAAAACTAAGGATTGACCTCTGACTCCAACTATATTAATCATAAACTAATTCCATAGTTTGAACATGTCGAGGTTCAAGCCGGGCATGGATGTATCCATCAACCCAAACGAGAAACAAAACTCCAATTCTAACCATATTAATGGAAGGTGTTGGCTTTAATATTTTGTAAGGGGTTTTAGGTCTCATCCTTTTCTTTTAAGCACATTCATGACATATAATTATGTCATGTTCTAACAATTTCCTTAATAAAGTATGTATGTGACTTAATTTATCAAGTCTCATTAATTGAATTAGGAACCGGATTTCCTAATTCTAATTTCACACCTTATTCAAGGAATTGTTTTGGGAAACAATTTCCTAAATTGTCATAATCAATTTCGGAAATAATATGTTTAAGACTTTGATTTCTCTAAATCAAATCTTATTAAATTAAGAGACAGATTCCCTTAATTCAACCACATATTATTTTTATGAAAATCTTATTTAAGGAAATATACTCTATAGAAAATAATTTTCCTAATTAATTTTGGAGACAAAAATATGTAAGAGCATCACCTCATAAATAAAATAAGGAAATTATCGTTTGAGAATCACCTCAAAAATTTCTAAGATTTGATCACATATTTTATTTATGGAAAATTAATATCAATAAATAACATAATTTAGACGGCTACCTGAGACTCAATCCAAAATAAGAATTTATTGATAATATAATTTGGACGGCTCCCCAAGGCTCAATCCAAATTAAACATTTGACAATTTAAATTCAATTTAGGAAATTTAATTATAACAACTAACTTTAAATTGGACGGCTCCCCGAGGCTCAATCCAAAATAAAGAATTTTGTAAATAATTTAATTTCCAATTATGAATTTAAATGCCAATTAATATTCCCATAATTTGTCTAGACTTTCTTGAAAGAATATGCCCAAAATTGCGAGCTTTCCATAAATGGAAAGTTTCCAAAAATAAAAAATTTTCAGAATAATTGTAAGTTTCTGGTAGAAAGAAAACTTACGTATTTCCAAAATTGGAAAATTTCCAAAATAGGAAAGTTTCCAAAAATGGAAAGTTTTCACAATTATCATAAAATTTCAGAAACAGGGATATTTCAAAAGTTTACGAAATTTCATGAGGATTTCCAAACTTTGAAATTCATAAATCTAAAATTTACCATAATTGGAAAGTTTCCATAATTGAAAAATTTTCTAAAATTGAGATCATGACAAAGTTTTCCGCAAAACAATTATATGATTATGTCGAACACTAACCGGCTCTGATACCACTGTTGGGACCAGGTGCATGTTGACATGGATGCGGGTTCGTAATTTTAAAATTTATTACGTGCAGTGGAAGATTTAGCATAAATAATTTCCCAAATTATTTAACCACACATCTAAGCATGCAACCTTATATTGTGTAGACATGATCATATATTAAAATTTTGCAGAAAGTAAACTAATTTACTTAATACCTCGCGTAACTCGAAGGAAGGGACGAGATCCAACCGTAAGCGTCCCTTGGAACCTCCGCCTCTATTCGCGTCCACGCCGAGTTTTCTTCGGGATGACTTCGCAAAGCCACGAGTTTCGTTCCGACAAGAACTACTAGATTCTCCAAAGGCACGACAAGAATACCAAGAGAGAGATGGGAAGACTAACCACCAAACGAAGAACGGAATCAAGATTCCGGGAGGAAGGAAGAAGTTGCGCCCGCTTTTTCTTCTTCGGCAACTGCTTGGTGGATGAAGCTCACGGCAATAAAGGGGTCCTCCTTTTAGGGCCGGCGGCACTAGAGAAGGGAGAGGGAGAGAAGGAGAGAGAGAGAGGGCTTATTTCTAGATCTCTTAGATTAATCTCCAAGCCTTGCCTTGGTTCCTTTATATAGTAGTCTCTCAATCGCCAAGTCTCCTTTTTATGGAATAAATTTTCATAAGAAATTTATCATATAAAATTTTCTATGAATTATTCCATCATACCAAGTTTTTATCATAATTTAATTTATGATAAAAACAACCATGTCTCCCTTTTCTTATGGAAAGAAATTTCTTTATATAAATTTCTTTATATAAATTTCTTTATCATGGTAAATCAATCCATTATTGATTTTATAAAATAAAATAAACCAATCCATGATTCATTTTAATTTCCATGAAAAATAAATCTCTTTATATAAATTTCTTTAAATAAATTTCTTTATCCATAATTTTATAAAACAAACCACGCTCGGTTTATTTTATAATTTGAACCAAAAATTCGGTTTTCCCCTTTTGTTGTGGTCGGCCAAACAAAGAGGGTGGGGACCCTCTTTCGCCGGCCAAACCCAAGCTAAAACCATACGAATTAAACTCATTTAATTCGTCCAATAAGTCTTCAAAAGACTTAGCCATTTTATACTTCCGATGCGTCTCTGAAAAATTCAGATTCGACTTATCTCTCTTGATCGGAAAATCTAATTTTTAACTCATTTTAAATCCCTCGAATTACTCGTAGTGCGTGTGACTAAATAGGCTTTCGATTTATGTTGGCCGTCTATAATTAACCAATTATAGAACGATCATGAGTGACACCTAGTAGTACATCATGATCCTCAATTAATCGAAAGATCAACAGTTGACCTAAGAAATTATTCTGAAACCCTTCAGCAGCTCTAATGAATCATGCCCCATTCCCTTCACCATCTTATACCCGCTTGGTTCAGGACACGGTCTATGTGTGTCAGTCCCCACTAGGCTGACTACGTCACACCTAGCCCAAGCAATGTTTTTCTCGTCCTACGAATTCTAGTTACTCTCATGTTTCTGAGAGATTCATACTCTGAACATATGATGCTCTGGTCAGAGGCTTCGAGTAACAATCCGACGATAGGCCTTGGGTATACATCTCCTCGCAAGGAGTGGTGAATCCTTTGTAGGCTGTTCAAACATCTTCGGGCACTTCGGCTTATACCCAACCATCCTGGGTCCACACCTCCTTAGAGATGCTTGCTTAAGATGTCAAAGTATAAGTCTCCATGACCAAGATGACTTGAACACCGTAAGTCAAAGGAACATTGCACTTAAGTTGCAGTAAGAACTTCATTGACATATCTATATGTAGATTACCATATGAAGTTTTACAGCAGTCACTCCAATGAACTAGTTCCCTTAACTAGCATTCATGTTTATCTCGGGACATCCCAATGTCACCAGCCAGTGAGAATCAGCTGATTAGAGAATAACCCATGCTAGTCTCAACAGAATTGATAGTGTTCGTATTTATCAATTCATCGACTAGGGACAATTTCAATACTTCACAATTGCACATGTAGAGATAATCACTAGTTGTGAATTCATCACAAATTCTCTCATGCTGTGAATTGTATTGCGGTCATTCAGTAAATGAGTTTAAGATCTCAATCAAATACACAAACATGTATATTCAAATAGTGAATATTCATTTATTAAAATAAATGATTACATTCATAAGGCGATTGCCTTAGGACACTTCTCTCACAATACTAACACTATGGACTCCCAACCAAGAATCAAAACCCTAATACCTCGCGGTGCTGCGGATGCCCGGGTTACTTAGGCTTGGTCTGGGTGCTACGGACTCCCAACCGAGAATCAAAACCCTAATACCTCACGGTGCTCCGGATGTCCGGGATATTTAGGCTTGGTCTGTGTGCTACAGACTTCTAACAAAGAATCAAACCCCTAATACCTCACAGTGCAGCAGATACACGAGGTACTTAGGCTTGGTCTGGGTGCTACGGACTACCAACCAAGAAATCAAAACCCTAATACCTCGCAGTGCTGCGGAAGCCCGGGGTACTTAGGCTTGGTCTGGGTGCTAGGACACCAACCAAGAATCAAAACCCTAATACCTCGCGGTGCTGCGGATGCCAGGGGTACTTAGGCTTGGTCTGGGTGCTACGGACTCCCAACCAAGAATCAAAACCCTAATACCTCGCGGTGTTGTGAATGCCCGAGGTACTTAGGCTTGGTCTGGGTGCTACGGACTCCCAACCAAGAATCAAAACCCTAATACCTCACGGTGCTGCGGATGCCCGGGTTACTTAGGCTTGGTCTGGGTGCTACGGACTCCCAACCAAGAATCAAAACCCTATACCTCGCGGTGCTGCGGATGCCCGGGGTAGTTAGGCATGGTCTGCGTGCTACGGACTTCCAACCAAGAATCAAAACCCTAATACCTCGTGGTGCTGCGGATGCTTGGGGTACTTAGGCTTGGTCTGGATGCTACAGACTCCCAACCAAGAAATCAAAACCCTAATATCTCGTGGTGTTGCGGATGCCCGGGGTACTTAGGCTTGGTCTGGGTGCTACGGACTCCCAACCAAGAATCAAACCCCTAATATCTCGCGGTACTGCGGATGCCTGGGGTACTTAGTGTCAGATCGAGGAAAACGATAGAGGGGGGGGTGAATATTGTTAAAAACTTTTCGGGCTTAAGAAAGAGTAAATACGTAGCTGAAATAAATAAATCACACAGGAACACAAGTCAATTTTTTACTTGGTTCGGAGTCGCGGTCGGCTCCTACTCCAAAACCCACGATCCTTGACCGTTTACTTTGGGCAATACTATAATCGCACAAAAAGATTTACAAGTTAAGTACAAGAATATTTCAGGAAATTGAAATAGCTACACTTTTCGTTACCGACGCCTGATGTAGAGCATATTTCGGAGTAGAGGTTCGTCGTCGGCGCTGGGATCTCGAAGTCGGAGTTTGCCGGGGCGTAGCGCTTGAACGAAAAGCTTTGGAGCGTTGAGAAAAAGTAATGTTGAAGCCTTGGGGTCGAGCACGTTTTATAGTGCTAATACGGGCGCCTGTTACATTGGGGGCGCCTAACACGCGCCCTTCGATCCGCGAATCCTTATCCATGGGCTCGGTCAGCGCTTATCCACCTCCACTTGGGCGCCTAAGCTGATGGGTGCGCCCGTGACCTTACGGGCGCCTGATCCGCCGTGGTTCTGTGGCTTCGCAGCTATGTTTTAGGTTTTGCCTTCACCCTTGGGCACCCATATCCTTAAGGGCGCCTGAGCCCATTCGGGCGCCTGTCTCCATTTGGGCGCCTAGGCCCAGTGAAGTACCTTCACTTGCAGACGACTAGTCCTTCGACCCTTCAACTAAGGTTAGTCCCAAAAACACAGCAAGTATTAATTACAGCCGTAGCTGTCTTGGTTCTGACTTCGGGTCTCCCAAATGGAACCCTAGGTCGAACCGACGCCTACTGTTCCCTCGACGGGGAACGCGTCCTCACCTACTCCTCTCAGGAGAGTTTACCTTTTGCCAACCGGCTCCTCCGATTGGACTTTTGCTCGATCCACCTGACCAGGTCTTCGTGACCAACTTCCGGTCAGGTCTTCTTGCCCAACTTTCGGTCAGGTCATCGGTGCCCAGCCCCTTGCCAGTGTTGGATCGAGAGATGCGAGAGAGGGGGGGGTGAATGTCGTAAATCGTTCGGATTTCGTAAAGAGCAATTGCGTAGCGGTATAATCAAAATCAGACAATGCGAACACCAAGATTTTTACTTGGTTCGGAGCCTGGGTCGACTCCTACTCCAAGGCCCACGGTCGTTGACCGTTTACTATGGGCAATACTATAATCGCGCAAAACAATTTTACAAAGATTGATTACAGTAAATTGCAGTAAGAAGAAAGACAGCTTTTCTTTGTTACCGACGTCCGGTGTAAATCGAAGTTCCAGAGCAGTTGGACGTCGCCGACGCTTGTATCTCGAGTCTGGAGGGTTCTGGAGCAGAGCGCGGGAGCAGAAGAGCGTGATTACGTTCAATGGAATTGATGCTTGAAGAAGAGGGTCGAGGGTCCTTTATATAGGGCTGGGGGCGCCCGGGATGCTCGGGGCGCCCCCCACGTGGCTTTCGATCCGGCGAACCCTCTGGTCAAGGCTGATCTCTGCTTCTTCGGGATCATCTTTGACTGGGGCGCCCGACGCGCGCGGGGCGCCCGGGTTGACCGGTCAAGGCTTCATCTTCTTCGCAAGGATGAGCTGCTGCAGCTGCCAGTGGCGTGGCACAGTGGGCGCCCGCGACACGCGGGGCGCCCGACGCGCGCGGGGCGCCCGAAACATCCGGGGCGCCCCCAAATGTGCTGCTGTCGGGGCGTTTACTTGCTCTGCTGACTTTGGGTTGACTCTGGGGCGCCCGAAACATCCGGGGCGCCCTGCTCAGCTACTGCCTCACTCCTTTGAGGCTCTCTGAGCTGCAGAAACACAGTCCTTCGGTCCTGCATCCAGGGTTAGTCCAAAACAGCAATTAATAAGTTAATTTTACACAGCCTTGGCTGTCTTGGTTCTGACTTTGGGTCTCCAAAATGGAGCCCTAGGTCGAACCGACGCCTAATGTTCCCTCTAGGGGAACGCGTCCTCACCTACTCCTCTCGGGAGAGTTTACCTGATGCCAACCGGATCCTCCAGTTGGACTTTTGCCCGGCAGTCCTTCGCCAGGTCTTGAGTTGCCAAGCTGCCCTTCGCTTGGTGCCTAGCAACCCTTCGCTAGGTCTTTTCTTCTGGCAGCCCTTCGCCAGTGCCTAGCATTCCTTCGCTAGGGTTTGTCTATTCTGGCAGTCCTTCGCCAGAGCCTAGCAGTCCTTTGCTAGGGCTTTTCTTCTGTCTGGCAGTCCTTCGCCAGTGCCTAGCATTCCTTCGCTAGGGCTTTTCCTGTACACTCAAGAAACTTGTTAGACAACAACTAACCCTTAACTTTTGAACCCTTTTGCCAATATCAAAACACAGGTTTGACTTGGGTGCAATTTGCACCAACAATCTCCCCCTTTTTGATATATGGCAACCTAGTTCAAAAAGTTAAGGAAAAAATGCTGAAATTGAAATCCTAAGTTAGATTCCCTCCCCCTGGAAGAAATCTCCCCCTAGATTTTTCAAAAGTAGGTGGTTTGAGTTAAGTACTTAGAAGATTTCATGTTTTGATAATAAGTTGGGAAATCTGCTACGTTTTTCGAAATGATGTTCTAAGTTTGGAAGACTTTAGAAAACTTTAGACAGATTTTCAGTTTTAGAAACATTTCAGACTTTGGAAAATTTTCAGTTTTGGAAAAACTTTCAGACTTAGAAAATTTTCAGTTTTTGAAAAACTTCAGACTTAAAAAAAATTTTAGACTTAGAAATTTAAGACTTAGAAAATTTTCAGGAAAAAAATTTCAAAGAATAATTTGAGCAAAACTTAATAACACTTCAGAGTTAGAAAAAAAATTTTAAGAAAAAAAATTAAGCTTAGAAATAATTCAGAGTTAGAAATTTTTACAGGATAAATTTAAGCTTTGAATTTCTAACTTTGAGGTTAAACTTTTTGAATAAAGGAAAAAATTTGAAAAACAACTTTTTGGGTTCCCTCTTTCCTTTCCAACTCTCCCCCTTTGACATATATCAAAAAAAAAATGCAGAACAATATTTGCAATAATTAAATAAAGTATTTGCTGTACTGAAACAAACTAAGACCTAAGTCTGGTTTCATCTTTAGGGATCTGTCTAACCCAATTAGCTACTTACTAACTGTTATGAACAGTAGCTTTTGCTAGGGTTAGTCAAGTTAAGTGAGCTGTTCAAGTTAGATTTGTCTAAACTTGATACTTAACTTGATTGCTGTTCATTTAGTGCCCCAATTGCTGTCGATGCACTGTCTTAAAGCATCTTGAATTGAGGCAAAGACCTAAGCATCTCAACCCTTTCTAGGTTATCACTCAAAGTACCCTAAGGTGCTTGTGAGATGCTGGCTTCTAGATCTATAGGTGCATGCAATTCTAGGGTTAGAGCCTAGGCTAAGTCCATTTCGAAAAGAGGCCCTAGTTTTGAAGGGGGTAGTTTTTGAAATAAAACTAGGAAAAAAGAATTTTAAAAGAAACTTTTTCAAGTAACATAAAAAAACATTTTAAAAGACATTTTAAGATTAATTTAAAAATCAAAAATCAAAAACCGAATGATTCTATTCTACTAAGCATAATCCTAACTTAATTAAGTCAAAAGTAACCAAGCCAAGCTAAGATTAGCATAGTTCAAGCAGAAGTCTAGTACAAGTCAACAGAAGTCATCCCTACTCGGTAGGGGTAGTCAAATAGGTACATGTCCAAGTCATCTAAGAGGAGGGACCAGGGGGATCAAATGGGCCCGGCTGCCATGCATCAAATCGTGCCATGATCTCATGGTACTGTGCATTCCAGGCTTCTCTGTCGGCTGTGAGGGTACTCATAATGTTGTTGTAGTAGCCTAAGTTTGTCTCTTGGTCTTCAATATGGTTCGCTTCTACTTCTTCTCTGAAGCTCTGGACGTGCGCCTCGAGTCGTGTAACTCTCTCGTACAAGGTCGGTGGAGCGGGCTGATCTACCTCTGTTGCTAAGTCGGCACCGTCGACCTCGACCTCCTCGTCGGCAATGTCCTGTGCGGCTGGTCGGCGTCGCCAAGTCAGAACCCCGGTGCCCGAGACCTCTACACCGGCTAAAGAAAAGTTCCTAAATCCTATCTCATCGAATTCGGTCATCGTGGTAATTTCGCCGTCAGCGATGTTTCGGCCGTGGTAGTGGAGGATAGAGGTGATGACGTGGCAGAAGGGGGTGCGGACCCGCCCCTTAGTGGATACACTAGAGGCATGTAGGATACAGTGGAAGAGGTGAAGGCCTATATCTATGTCCAGATGGTGGATAAGGGCATAGAGAAAGAAAGTGTGAAAGGGTTTCATGGTGGCTGTGTCCCTAGTGGACAAGGGAAGGATGCAACGGACAATTACTCTGTAGAGAGCGTAGTCCTGAATTGGGAGTTGGGTAGAGTGGAACTGCCCTCCTGCAGGGTCCATGGCCTCCCCAAAGAAATAGTTGTACAAGGTGTTCAGGTCAATATGAGAGTAGGGGGCATCGAAGGGCAGGTTCCTTGGAGGGTAGCAACAGAAGATGGACTGAGATGGTCGGAGTCCCAAAAATCGGTTCAGTAGGGTAGGCGTGATGCTCAAGGGCATTCCTTGAACGGTAGTGACGAAGCTCAAGTGGTCTTGCCTAACTATGTTGTTATAGAATTCTGCACATAGGGTGTTGTTGATCGAATGTGTGCAGAATACGAGGTTATCCAGTTGATAGAAGTTAATTGCGGACATTGCGACTGGACAGGATTGGGAGAAGAAATGACGGTTAAGGTAACTTGTTTTAATCGGAATGTACGAGGTTTGGGCGAATTTGTTACAAAGTGCTAGGTTAGGAAACCTAGGGTCGGGACTGGGCTCGTTACCGGGGTTCGACTGAACTGCTCGGCGTTTTCTAAGTGTAGAAAAAATAAGTGATTAAGGAAAAAGAAGAGACTTAAGTAATTTGCAAAAAATATGTAATTTAAGAAAAATTAATTGCACAACTAAATTTCATACCTTGGAGGCATGGTTGAGTCAAGGGAGGGCTTAGGTTCACTTGATCCACAAGAATGAGGCAAGGGGAAGAAGGAGTGTGAGATGTGGTGTGGGAAATGAGGGAGTCTCGGGTCCCTTTTATAGGAGTTTGAGAGGGGGCGCCCGTGAGGTTCCGGGCGCCCTCTACAGGTCGTTTTGCCTCGGGCAGGGAAACGGTCTGTGGGGGCGCCCGACAGGTCACGGGCGCCCTGGCCAAGGCTGGTCAACTGCAGCTTTTGCTGCTTTGACTGGAGCTGGTACCTTGTCAGTGTTGTCGGGGGCGCCCGACAGGCTACGGGCGCCCTAAGTAGCAGCCTTTTGACTGCTTTGACCAGGTTTGACTGTTTGACTGTGTTTGACCATTTTTGACTATGTTAATCATAGTTTGATTATGTTAATCATAGTTTGACTATGTTGACCACAGTTTGACCATGATTATGAAGGCACAAGCAAGGTGGTTTAATTTGAGCTTAATTTTCCTGTCTCACTGAATCTAGGGTTTTCAAACACGTTAACCTTAAGGTTTTTGTGAGACAGGTTTGAGGTAGAAATTAGTTTTGAAAAGGAATTTCAATTTATTTTCGAAAAAGTTCTTTATTTTTGAAAACAGATTTTTAAACAAGTAAGTTTAGAAATTTTGAAAAATAGATTAAGTGATTTTTGAAAAAGAGATAGGTTTGAAAACAGATAAGAATCTATAATTATTTGAACTTTGAGTTAGATTCGAATTTAACAAAAGATAATTTGAATTTGAATTTCAGAAATTGACTTCCAGGTCTTGGCGAGGCACTAGGCCTTCTTTGGCCGAAGCCTTATGGGATCATCCACCCTTTCCTTGACAAAGCCTTTTAATGAAATTTCATTTTCAAATTAAATTAGGTCATTTTCTGGTCTAACTAGCTTGGGTCTTGGATCGGTAGCTTTGGCTAGTTCCGCCAAATTGGCTTCCCTAACGTACTATCATCTCACCTCCACCCAATACTATGTTTTC
Organism: Boesenbergia rotunda; assembly: GCA_024364735.1. Taxonomy (NCBI): domain Eukaryota; kingdom Viridiplantae; phylum Streptophyta; class Magnoliopsida; order Zingiberales; family Zingiberaceae; genus Boesenbergia; species Boesenbergia rotunda. The sequence goes on along the minus strand of JAGFNQ010006146.1, from coordinate 90,784 downwards.
AAGTTTCAAGTAATTTCGTCCTTAAATCTAAGTATTACTTAAATCTAAGCATGGCAATTTGCAAGAAATTAAATAAACAAGCAATAAAAAAAATTATCTAATTATAAAAATTGTTTTAATTTTGGCTCCCCCTGGACTAAAGCCTCTGTATGGGTTAGGCAAGATGTGAATCTTGTCCTTGGGGATCCAAAATTGATTTGAACCAGTTGGTTTAGTCAGGCACAGTTTTGGCACCCAAGCCTGAACCTTAGGTCTTGACTGGTTCAGTACAGCAAAGTAAGATCTTTGCCGAGATTTGGTTCTATAACCAAGTCCGGATCGGTTTAGAACAGACTTTTGTTTTCCCAGAATCATGTCAAGATTCTTGGAACCAGAAGTGAATCGTTCTAAAGCTGTTCTTAAGTCCTTAACTTGAGTTTTCAGGGAGGAATTCTCTGATTCAAGTTTTTTAACTTGATCAGGGGTTCCTTCCTGAATTTTCTCAGTTAAGGAATCAGAATCAGCTCCCTCTTTCAGGAGTTTTACTTCCTGTCGGAGGGACTCGATTCGGAGTTTGGCTTTCGCCAAATCTCGGGATAGATAGGAAATAAGAGAATTCAATTGCGATTTTGAAAAGCCCGTTACCTTTATTTCGCCGTCGTCGGAGAATGTCAGCTTGCCGTTGTCCCGGTCCGAGTCTGAGTCAGTCTCGATTTGATCTGAAGCGGTCAGGGCTAGAAGATTGGACTGAGGTGCTTCTTCTTCTTCTTCTGAGGAAGACTCGTCCCAGGTTGCTTGGAGTGCCTTCTTCTTTCTGTTCTTTTTGGACTCCTTTAGACTTGGACATTCAGTCTTGTAGTGGCCCTTCTTCTTGCATTTGTAGCAGGTTACGTTGGGCTTTTGTTTGTCAGTTGTCGGTTCATCTTGTCCGTCCTTTCTTCGGCTTGTTCTTCGTGTGTTGGTTTGGTTCTTCAACTTTTTGTAGTAGTTTCGAGCTAGCCGGACTAGTTCAGATTGATCTTCTTCTTGATCTTCCATTTCTGAATCTGAGGTAGATTCAGGTTCAACTTGAGTTTTCTTCTTGGTCGTCTTCCCTGTTTTCCCTGCAAAGAAGGCTATACTTTTCTCGACCAAATTGGAGTTAGTCTGTTCATGCAGCTCAAGTTCAGAAAATAACTCATCTAGCTTAATTTTTGAAAGATCCCTAGAGACCTTGTATGCATCTACCATAGATGCCCACAAGGTGGTCCTAGGGAACGCGTTTAGGGCATACCTTATAAGATCACGATTTTGAACCTGGTGACCTATTGTGTGAAGACCGTTCATCAGCTCCTGGATTCTGGCGTGGAGCTGGGCTGCTGTCTCGTTATCTGCCATTTTGATAGTGAAAAGCTTGTTCAGTAGCAGGTCTCGTTTGCTGATCCTCGTATCTGAAGTTCCTTCGTGGAGCTCAATCAGTTTAGCCCATAGCTCCTTTGCACTTTTGAAGGGTCCGACGCGGTTCAGCTCTTCTTTCGTTAGTCCGCATTGGAGAGTCTGGGTTGCTTTGGCGTCGGCTTCAATTTTACGTTTGAGGGCAGTGTCCCACTCTGAGTAGTTTTGCGGTACGCCATCAGCATTTGTGGGAATCATCAGTCCAGACTGGATGATTATCCACATATCCACCTGAGTTTTCAGGTGGACCTCCATTCGACTTTTCCAGTAGGGAAAGTCTTCTCCACTGAACAGTGGAGGTCTGGCGGTGCTAAATCCTTCTTGGATAGACATTTGTTACTGGAATTAAAAAGAACAACAAAAATATTCCAAGACTTGGTCTTGGATTAGTAGTGCGGGAAGAAATAATTAAACACAAATTTCAAGGGGTGTTGCACCAACCTTGAAAAAAAAACTCGAACGAAAATTTTAAAATAAGAGAGAAAAAGAAATCCGAAAAAAAATTTCAAACTGGTGGTTGCACCAAGTTTGACTTCCCCGCTCTGATACCACTTGTTGGATCGAGAGATGCGAGAGAGGGGGGGGTGAATGTCGCAAATCGTTCGGATTTCGTAAAGAGCAATTGCGTAGCGGAATAATCAAAATCAGACAATGCGAACACCAAGATTTTTACTTGGTTCGGAGCCTGGGTCGACTCCTACTCCAAGGCCCACGGTCGTTGACCGTTTACTATGGGCAATACTATAATCGCGCAAAACAATTT